>JAABOM020060768.1:0-11598 GCA_011800125.2 Solanum clarkiae
GAGAAAACTAAACCAGTTAGCACTCCATTGGCTCCCCATTTTAAGCTTAGTGCTGATATGTCGCCAAAGGATGAAGTTGAAAAAGAATATATGTCAAGGGTACCATATGCAAGTGTTGTTGGTAGCTTGATGTATGCAATGGTTTGTACAAGACCTGACATTTCACATGTTGTTGGGATTGTGAGCAGATATATGCACAATCCAGAAAGAGAACATTGGCAAGCTATGAAATGGATCTTGTGGTATATTCGTAACACCGTGGATGTTGGGTTAGTTTTTGAGCAGGAACAAAACTCATGTGTAGTGGGATATTGTGACCCTGACTACGCTAGTGATCTGGACAAACGAAGGTTGACTATTGGTTATGTGTTTACTTTTGCAAAAGCACCAGTTAGTTGGAGGTCTACTTTACAGTCAACAGTTGTTTTGTCTACAACTGAGGCAGAGTATATGGCGATTACAGAGGCTGTGAAAGATGCAATTTGGCTTCAAGGATTGCTTAAGGAACTTGGTATCTGACAAGAAGCTATTACAATATTTTGTGATAGTCAAAGCGCTATTCAATCAGCGAAAAATCAAGTTTATCATGCAAGAATGAAGCACATTGATGTTCGGTATCACTTCATACGAGAAATCATAGAAGAAGGTGGAGTCACAGTGCAGAAAATCAAGACTACAGAGAATCCTGTTGATATGCTAACAAAAGTGGTGACTGCGATCAAGTTTGGACATTGTTTGAACTTGATCAACATTGTTGAACATTGATGTTCAAAAGTTGAAGACACAATTGAAGTTTGTTATTGAGAGAATTGAAGATGTGGAATGACCAAGGTGGAGATTTGTTGTTTTTTCATCCCACATTGGTGGGCGACAAATTTTTAAAGGGGTTTTCCCCCTATAAATTGAAGTATAGTTTTAGCAATTAAGACACACCCTTACTTGTCTTCTCATCTTTTAAGGCATTTGTTCTTCTTTCTCTCTTGTAGTATTTCACTTGTATTTTTGGAGTGAAATAAATTTGAGTCAGTTGTGTCTGAGGACGTAGGTAAACATATTTTTTACCGAACCTCGTAAATTCGTTGTTCTTTTTATTTTTTCTCTTTTACTATTTTTTAGCGGCTTTTATTTTTGGGGTAGTAATTGTAAAATAATTGTTCTACCCAGTTCGCTTCCGCAACAGATAGATATTCATATGTTCAATAGGAAAAGAGACAATGAGGAGTTTAGTTTTGAGAAAAATAGATAAATTTGAAACTGTTTTGAAATATACTTTTTATGTAAAGTTCAATGACGAAATGGACGTATTTATCTGAAGTGGATCAAATGTGTCCTCCATGTCAGGGTAAGTAAGTGATACACTGGGCCAGAGGTGTATGAAAGATTATTGTTTGTGGAGTTGAGGGGTTAAAATGAAACCCCGCAAAGTAGAGGGACCATGATGTTTAAAACAGAACAAGTACAAGAGTCTCATAGGCTATTCTATCTTTATAAATATTTACGTTGCATTAAAAATAAATTGGATGCTATCTAAGCTTTAAAGTAGAATCATATGCAGGAAGTGGAAACTAGAAAATTGTGTGCCCCCGCTTGTACTTTGTATCCCGAAAGTGCAAGGTTCAATTTCACATGGTCTGTCCTTCCATGAGCTATCCCAATAATCAAATAATTGAACCCCCTTCCTCCTTAAAAATAATGATAGGGATTAAAGTTTAAGGTCAAATACCTAGTTATTGTTGATTTTGGTCAATAGGCCATTGATTTTTGACAAATAAGATTAACATATCAAGATATTTTATAAGTGGTAGTAGTAGTACAAACCAAATTTAGAAAAAAGAAAAACCAAAATGCATAGAGGATGTTTAAGAAAATTGGAGTCAAAGAAAAACATTTTAGCTTTTGAAATAATAACAATGACGTATAACGTGGGACACACAGAACCAATATGATCATCGTAGCATTTTAAAAGAAATACGTAATAATTTTCTGGTCCTGTAATCAATGTAATGTAACTTAATATGAATTTGCTAATGCCTTATATAGATGCATAATTATAAGCAAAAATAGATATTGATATTGCAAGTTACCTGCAAATCATTAACTTGATTGTGTAAGGAAAAGTTTTTGAGTACAAGACATGTAAAGCATATCAGCAGTATCTGCAACCAAAATATAGCAAAACAATGATTTACAAAATTCAACTTGTAACTAACGTGGCATTTAGTTTAAGAAATGGAGAAATTTTTCCAGTTTTTACAAAAGAAAACTGGATTTTATAAAGAAGTTAAAAAGGAATTCGACAAATTTCTTTTGTTTCTTAGAAAGAAGTTGGAAAAATTTCTCAACCAAACACAAGGAACTTGTTTTTCTAGTTTCTTAATGTACTGAACAGGTATATCAGACCTTTTTCCCATTTTTAATTGGAAAAGGGTAATGTACTGAACAGGTTTTGTACTCTTTAAGTTTGACATAAATTAACACATTTAGAACACCAAGGCAGTCTCATCAAATTCTAAAATATAGGCACAAAAAACTGCACTAGACACTAAAAAGATATCAAAAAAATTGTGAAAAGCTTCATCAGACTCGAAAAATAGATTAAAAAATACTCCCTCCCTCCCATTTTATGTGGCACTGTGGTAAACTGGAAGACTTTTAAAACTTGTGATATAAAATCATTCTAAGATATTTATGTGGTTGAGAATCATTTCACTAAAGTTAAAAAAGGAATTTTAAAGGTAAATTGTTTCTAATATAGGTAGGGTCACATTCGGAAGAGACTAAAAAGGAAAGGTGTCACATAAAATGGGACCGAGGGAGTAGCAGAAACTACAAAAGTTATACCTCTAAATGTGAGTTTTATACCTCCTCCTTTTATACTTCACGTCAAAGCTAACAAATAGAGTGCGGCAAGTATTTGACCAAAACTAAAGTGTTAACTTTTGACAAATTTAAAGAACTAGAATTATTTAGAGCATACTAAGACTAGTTTGAACCTACTTCAAACATTTCATACTTTTTTTTAGTCCATTAAAATGAAAGTCATCATATTATAGTTAAAAATAATTTATAACCATATAAATATCTAAATACTTCCTTTTCCTCCTCCATCTTATTTTAAGAATCAAATTATATAAATTTTAATTAATATTTAAAAATTTACTCACATGAAAAAAAATTACCATTAATAATACTTGTTTCTAATTTTTAAATATTTAAATATTTGTTTTTTGAAAAAAAGCATCCTGAAAGGATGGAATATTGTTTTAAACAATAAACTTCAAAAATAGCTAAAGTAGAGAGAGAGAGGGGTTACTGCAATAATGCAAGCCGCCTGGCGACTAACAGTCATCCGGCGAAAGAAACCGATAAATTTCTTATCAACCAACGTAGTTTTGTTCTCCGAGCTTGGACGTTCTTTTGACACATTGTTTGACTTGCCATTAATTTCATCTCTAACAGAATTCTCCCTTTCCGCAATCCGGTGTCGCTGACTAATACGGCGTCGTAGAGTTCGGTGAACTGCTGGAGTAGAATTTGAAGGAGGAGGGGAAGGAAGAGAGTTGTGAAACGACGTCGTTCGAGGGTAAGGCGAAGAGAATCTCCGGACCGGAGTTCGGGGAAGGTTGAAGGATTGTGAAGGGAAAATCCAGTCTCGGTTGGTCGTCGACGGCAAGTCAGGGTCGACGGACATTTTGGTAAATGCAATAAAAGTAGCGGGGTCAGCAGTCTTAAGACTCCTTTTGGTTTATGGCAAACGTTTTTTTAAATACAGTTGGCTTAGGGAGTGTTTGGTACTTGGGGAAAATATTTTTCGACAAATTTTAGAAAATGGTTTTCCTCCAAAATTTAAGAAAAACATTTTTAATCTCCATCCCTAAAAAAACTAAAATTTTCAAATTCCTTTGAAAACAATTTTGAATTTTTTTTTACGTTCTACCCCGAAACCACCACCCAACCTAAAAAATTAAAACATTTACAACAAAAACCTAAAAATAATAAAATTTAAAAGTATTATAAATATATTTGTATTATAGTGAATGTCTATTATGTAGGTTCATTTGGAGAGAAGTTTCGAATCCTAACTTAGAGACCAAGTCAGTTTTTCATTTATACATAAATGAGTTTAGCTTCATTGTAATATACATCTGAATGTTCTTCAAGGGAAATTCTCCCTACATTCTTCTTCTTATTATTTTATACTTTTATGACACGTTATCAAAATGCAACTCTCCTAGCTTCAAAAATCAAGCCTAAGATATTATTTATTTATTTATATAAGAACCTGAAAGTTAAAAGGTTAGAAAGTGCAGAAAAAGTGGAACTGGAAAAGTTTAGGGCTATTTCACGAGCTCAGTTCACGGCCCGTGGTTTAATCTACAAGCCGTAGACCAGACTTGTGGATCAAGATTAGAAAATTTTTCTAAGTGTTGAAGGGATTCACGAGGAAAATTTACGGCTCATAGAATGGAATATGGCCTATGGAAAGGGGTTACAGATTGAAGCTCTAAGTTGAGGAAAAATTGGAGTTTCTAGAAATGGAACAACGACCAACAGGATGACCCGTGGTCCTGTTTACGGTCCGTGGTGAGGTCTCATAGATAGGGTCCTTAAAAATGGAAAATTGGCTAAGTGTGGCGAATTGATGCACGACGTGTGGTTCACTTCACGATCCGAGGATTGGAGGGTCGGAAACCAGACTCTGAAGATTAGAAAAGGAGAACATGATGACTCAAACCACGACCATTGTTGAGTCCATGACCCGTAATCGCAGTCTCGTGGATTTAGTTCAACAGTTTTAATGAAGGACATTTTTGTCCTTTTCACATATCCTAGACTTAAACTATGTCATTTTTATGGTTCCCTAATGTCACGGACTTAGACCTTCGCTAAGACTTCCGTGCGACATTAGTCGATTTGCTCATGATTCTTTCACGATCTTGCAAATACTAGTAAGCCTTTTAACTGTTGATCGCTAAGGGAACGCTGGATTAAGAAGACAAGACAACTTTTAGAAAGGAGACTTCCTTAACACTTGGAAGATTGCTTACACTTTCTTGGATGGTCTGTACAAATGAGTGACCCTCCTATTTATACTATTACCTAGGGGCCAAAGTGCAATTAATAATTACTTACAAGTCCACCACTTATTTACACTTTAGTCCCCTCTCTAGAATCTTCCATACTATTCTAGAGAAAACTAAAGACTACAAGATATTTCTATACAATTCTAGAATCTTCCACACATCTCTAGAGAGTACCGCACATCTCTAGAGTCTTCCACACATCTCTAGAGAGTTCCACACATCTCTATAGTCTTCCACACACCTCTAGAGAATTCCACACTTCTTTAGAGTCTTCCAAGGAACTTCAAGAGCTATCCACAATGTTCTAGAGTCTTCTGGAAACCTCTCCAAGACTCTAGTTTCTTCTCCTTAACTCTAGATCCTTCCTTATTTTTAATAACAAGTGGCGGGCCATCACACTCTCCCCCACCTGATGTTGCGACGTCCTCAGGGCAATGCTTCTGTTGGAACTCCCTATCTCCACCTTCGAACTGCCGCAAGTCTTCGTGCCATCCCCTTGTGGTCTTCTCTAGAGTTCGCTCCCTTTCTCCTGCAACCCCAACGCATATTCCGTCAGCCATGCCTTCCTCAAGTGCCCTCATCCTTACACTCATAGCCTCCACGGTGGCTCTCATGGCCTCCATCTTGCTCAGTGCCTCCATGAGCCGGTACTCTAAGGAAGTGATGGTCTCCTTCATCTCGAACTCCGCCGCTGACATCCGCCCAACTCTTTCCAGATGCTATCGTTCTCATCGAGGGTGAACTCATCTAAGGTCTGGAACTTTTCATTGAAATGATTCATGCGCTTGTCCAAGAACTCTGTTGCTTGCCTGACAACATCCACCCTTGCGACCCATCCTTTGTTGAGCGTGACGTCGGCGAAATCTTCGCTTCGTTCATCGTCACTCAACTCAGAGGCCGAAAGTGAGTAGGTTTTTATGGCCTCGCTTGTTGTCAGTCCAATTGGAACCTCCTCAATCTTCTTGGAGCTTTTCTTTCGCTTGCGCTTCTTGCCAACATCTAGTATAACGTTGGCGATACTGATGATGTCTCCTTCACTTGCCATGCTTCCCTTAGTACAAAATGCTCTGATACCACTCTGTCACAGACTTAGACCTTCACTAAGACTTCTGCGCGGCACTAGTCAATTTGCTCATTTCAACTCTTGATCGCTAAGGGAACACTGGATTAAGAAGACAAGACAACTTTTAGAAAGGAGACTTCCTTAACACTTGGAAGATTGCTTACACTTTCTTGGATGGTCTGTACAAATGAGTGACCCTCCTATTTATACTATTACCTAGGGGCCAAAGTGCAATTAATAATTACTTACAAGTCCACCACTTATTTACACTTTAGTCCCCTCTCTAGAATCTTCCATACTGTTCTAGAGAAAACTAAAGACTACAAGATATTTTATACAATTCTAGAATCTTCCACACATCTCTAGAGAGTTCCACACATCTCTAGAGTCTTCCACACATCTCTAGAGAGTTCCACACATCTCTATAGTCTTCCACACACCTCTAGCGAACTCCACACTTCTTTAGAGTCTTCCAAGGAACTTCAAGAGCTATCCACAATGTTCTAGAGTCTTCTAGAAACCTCTCCAAGACTCTAGTTTCTTCTCCTTGACTCTAGATCCTTCCTTATTTTTAAGAACAAGTAGCGGACCGTCACACTAAGCCGCTATTTAGACGTAATACCTTCTAAGGATTCCTCATTCCTTTCGTTCACCCAGCTTCTCAAAATATTTCTAAGATAATTACTCTCAAGAAGGCAAAGCAAAAGCTAGGGTTTTCAAGGTTCTTCTCCAAAACTTCAAGTTCCTTCTTCCTAGGCTCCAATCAAACTATGTGAATTCATTTGTGGGTTCGTTTCAACCATAAAGTCCTTAAAGCTTTTTACCTTTTCTTTAAATTCCTTAAAAATACCATTCTACATGCGAATGTTTTTAAAGGATGATTTTATGATGTATTACTAGGTATTTTGTCTTCAATGATATCGTGCAATGTTGTCCTATGTTTTTCCATGAGTATTGGGTTGATGACTATGACCGAATGATTAGGATTTATGGTGTGTAAGCTGCTTAGTATATGATTTAAGAAGTATATTTTTCCCATGCTCATGCATTACTCTCTTGGTTCATTCAGTTTACAAGCCGTAGACCAGACTCGTGGATCAGGATTTGAAAATTTTTCTAAGTGTTGAAGGGATTCACAAGGAAAATTTACGGCTCGTAGAATGGAATATGGCCCATGGAAAGAGGTTGCAGATTGGAGCTCTAAGTTGAGGAAAAATTGGAGTTTCTAGAAATGGAACAACGACCAGTAGGATGACCTGTGGTCCTGTTTACGATCCGTGGTGAGATCTCATAGATGGGGTCCTTAAAAATGGAAAATTGGCTAAGTGTGGTGAATTGATCCATGATAGGGCTGTACAAAATTCAGGTCAAATCGATAACCCGAACCAATTTTTTGGGTTATTGGACTATTGGTTTGAGTTATTGATCAGGTGACTCGATAACCCGATTGTCACCCGATATTGCTAATTATTATTACATTTTCCATAATTCCACTTCAGTCATACCTACTGCTCCTAGGGTTAGAAACTAATTTCAGTATTTCACCTCAGTCGCGCTTCTCTTCATACTTCATCACCGACGTTGTCAGTCGCACCTCTTGATCTCAGCCGATAGTTCTCAGTCGCACCTCTCGCTCTCAGCCGCCTCAGTGCCCTTGTTCATACGTCATCACAGTCTTTCACTTCTCACTTCAGTCGCGCCTACTTCTAGGGTTAGAAACTAATTTCACCTCAGTCGCACTTCTCGTTCATACTTCATCACCGGCGTTCTCACTTTAGTCGCTCTCAGTGGGTTTTCTCATAGTTTAACTTCTCACCGGTAACCCCATCTTGTTTTCTCATCCCAAGACCTCACTCCTACCTCGTGAAAGCAAACCATACAATTTAATTTGGTCTATCAAATGAACTTCAACAAAGAAATTAAGTTGTGAAAGCAGACCAGTACAATTTAATTATGAAAACAGCTAGTACAGTTTAATTGTGAAAACAGCCAGTACATATGCTTAATTAACAACTGATAGTCTGAGTCATTTCGATTTAATTTCTTCAAATAACTCATCATCTTGCAATTAAGTTGTCAATCTTATGGTTTTGCAGAAAAGTCACTACGCTTGACCCAAACTAACAACTTCATTTGCTGAAACTTCCCTTCAATAAGTTGTAGTACTGCACTTCAACATGTATTGAATTGATTAGTTTGTTTAATTGGTGGAAGTGTTATTGCATTGAAAATTGAAATGTTGTAGCTGGACACTGCTGAATAGCTGAAATATTACAGTGCTATAGTGCACACTATTGCTGAGTTCATTTGTTGTCTTGTAGCTGCTTGTTGAATGTTGATAGCCTGCTTGTTGGTTGTTGAATTGATTAGTTTGATTAATTGTTGGAAGTGTTATAGTAGAGTGCTTGTTGAATGTTGATAACCTGCTTGTTGAATGTTAATTGTTGGAAGTGTTATAGCTGCTTGTTGAATGTTGATAACCTTGTAAGGAACAAGAGTGCAGAATTTGCATATTCCAGTCGTAATTCTTGATAGCCACTAGGAGTTCAAAGCTTATAATTATTAATGGTTTACTCGATAACCGAACCGATAAAGGTTAACAACCAAGAAACTGATATCTCAACGGTTCCTTAATGGTTTGGCATATCCACAAACCAATAATCAATAAGTAAAATCAATAATATTCAAAACTGAATCGAATCATCCGATATGCAGCCCTAATCTATGACCTGTGGTTCACTTCACGATCCGTGGATTAGAGGGTCGGAAACCAAACTCTGAAGATTTGAAAAGGAGAATATGAAGACTCAAACCACGACCCATTGTTGAGTCCACGACCCATAATCGGGGTCTCGTGGATTTAGTTCGACAGTTTTAATGAAGGGCATTTTTGTCCTTTCTACATATCCTAGACTTAAACTATGGCATTTTTATGGTTCCCTAAGCCCCTATTTAGACCTAAGACCATCTAAGGATTCCTGATTCTTTTCATTCTCCCATCTTCTCAAAATATTTCTAAGAAAAATACTCTCAAGAAGGCAAAGCAAAAGCTAGAATTTTCAAGGTTCTTCTCCAAAACTTCAAGTTCTTTCTTCCTAGGCTCCAATCATGCTATGTGTATTCATTTGTGAGTTCCTTTTACCCATAAAATCCTTAAAGCTTTTTACCTTTTCTTTAAATTCCTTAAAAATACCATTATGCATGCGAATGTTTTTAAAGGATGATTTTATGATGTATTACTAGGTATTTTGTCTCCAATGATATCGTGCAATGTTTTCCTATGTTTTTTTCATGAGTATTAAGTTGATGACTATGACCCAATGATTAGGGTTTAATTAATGGTGTGTGGGCTGCTTAGTATATGATCTAAAGACATATTTTTCCAATGTTCATGCATTACTCTCTTGGTTTATGAGTTTTCTAGTCAATGTACAAGCCCACTAAGTTTAAGATGATTCTTGCATGTTATAATGATGATGATAAGGGTATAAAAGAAAGGTTTTAAGTTAATTATTTTGTCAAAGATATAAGTATGTCAATGATGCCCTTAAAAGATGTTTATGATGGTCCCTAATATGAAACAACAATTCTCATTTAGTGATTCCTAAGATTTCGAGCTACTCTTTGAAATTGCTACTTATGATTCTAAGTTTCATTACTTGACTAAGTGCATGTTTTGAACTATTCTAGGGACAACTTAGTACGGAATGAGGTATTGAGGTAGAGTTCGGTAAGGAAATCCTAGAAGCAACCCTTTGCCCCATTAACCATGTGCCACCTAAGGAGCCCTTATAGGTTAGGCTAGTGAATCCACTTACGCCATTTGTGTTATATTATTATGCATGCTGAGTGATCGAGTTCCACTTGGAAAGTGGTTTCCTTGTGCGAATGTAGGAGGTTATGTTCGATTTCATATAGTAGTTGTTATGAATAGGACCTAAGTCCTAGGAGTGACATGGCGAATGGGAACCCAAGAGTCCCAAAAAAGTCTCATAATATTCATATTCACATCATCGTTTCGGAAGCGTAACCCAAAAATAAACATATAATTCTAAGGGAGAGAATAGGACTCAAGCTATGGGAATGTCATAGGGAGTGGGATGTCAAGCACATAACACATAAATACTAAGGGGCAGGTAAGTATAACTCACTTTATGGGGGCAATTTGGGACTTAGGATCTTTCACTTCATACATATTACCATATCATAAGGTTCATAACCAATTCACATAATGATAACCAATAAGTAGCAAAAGCCATAAGCATAATCTCCCAACACTTAACATATAATTGTAAAGGAGTTTACAAGATGTCCAACAATGCTTCTAGTCCTAAGATAGGAGGAGGCCAAAACATACCCCGAGCTCACCCGCAAAGTAAATAACCTAAATAAACACCATAGGTAGAGGAATGGTGGTTTGTCTTAGGAAGATAGGACTAACCACAATAAGCAAATATCAAGATCCAAGCTAGACGTTGTACGGTGGATGAATGTAGTCCTCAGTCCCTACATGGTTAGATCATGTAGGCAAAAGTGTGCGTTAGTACATTTGAATGTACTAAGTATGTGGCCGTGCAATGCATATGACTTACTAAACTTGCATTCAATGTTAGATGACAATGACATATAATATAAAAAGAGATATATAGCAAGAGATGTAGTATACGATATGTCATGTAACCAATGATGCATGAAATGCTCATATATAGTGGGGATAGACTATAACTGACAAATCAAACTCATTGAGCTATTACATGAAATAGTCCGATGAAGACCTCTCATCGGTAGGAGAAGATTACTTGCCAAGGGTAATCTACATCACACGTTACGACCCAGTCATTTTGGTGGATGGACACCTTCCTTACGACCCAATCATTTCAGAAGGATTTTCCAATATCATATCATATCAATATATGAATAACCATCTTTACGATCCGATCATTTTAGTGATGGCTACCATTCTTATGCTGACACGTAGTTCAAGGAAAGGGAGAGAACCCTTGGGGATAGCCCTGACGTCCCCAATCCATTGGTGCTAAGTCAATACATCCCCTAGAATACTTATACATATGCGTGCTTTCAAAAGAGACAATAGTCATTTTAAATCATTTCAATGCACAATTAGGCTTAAAATCCAAACATTCTTCATAATCATTCATTCATAGGCTAAAAAACCAAATCATTACTAAATATCATGTTTCTCATGCATAGGAATAACTTATTCATTAAACAATATGGTGCATACACCCAATATGCTCAAAGAGCCAATAACAATAGACATTTATGCGATCACATTCTTTAAAAGAGACTTGAGAGAATTTTAAATATGAGGAATGAATTTGAATGAAAGGAATGAAGTTTAGGTCATTAGGAAGTCTTTAGGTAGCATAGGAAGTCACACAAGACCCTTAGAAGACATCATAATTATAAAAATGCCATTAATGAAATGAG
>JAABOM020060769.1:0-11596 GCA_011800125.2 Solanum clarkiae
CTTGCTTATGATTATGCATTTTGATTAAGTTGTCTATCTCTTGTTGCATTGCATCCTACATACTTAGTACATTCAAACGTACTAACACATACTCCATGCCTATATGATATTACTATGTAGGAACCGGATCCCTTCACGATCATCCTCTTTGTGGCAAGTTGACTATTTTGAAGATAAGGTATTGGTGAGTTCTAAAGTTCGGGGACACTAGCTTTGCACTCCTACTTTTGCTCTTTTTTATGTTGCACTTTGATACTAAAAGGGTGAGCCCAGAAAGTGTCCTGGCCCCCACACAATCTATTCTAGAGGTGTTATTGGACAAGTTATGTAATTATGCTTAAGCTTGACACTTTTGATGATCTATACCATTAATGATTTCCCTTAGTTCCTCTATCCTTATTTCTATTCTCTTATTATCGTTTAATTATTTCCGCGACCAAAGATGTGTAAATGATATGCTAAGAGGCTTGTTTGGGGTCCTCCTTTGGGTTCCTATTTTCCCTATCACGTCTAGGCCCTAGGTTTGGGTCTTGACACTACGGTCCATAAAATAGACTACAGTCTATAAGGACCTCTCATGGTACCCTTAACACTTGGCTAAACCTTATCAATCGCATCTATGCGTCGTATTTCAACATATGACCCATACCTGGGCCTCGTGGACTCAACTTCTAATGTTCAAAATTTCATCAAATCCTAGACATGAACCACGAAGCTTGTCTATGACTCATAGTTCGATCCATTAACCATTATTGGCTTGTAATATCAGTCCATTTCAACTTTTTTGCAACTTTTCCACTTTCTAAACTTTTCAACATACGGGGTGTTACAATGTCTCCCCCTTGGGATCATTCATCCCTCGATAAGACAAACCAATCTTGAGAAGAGTAGAAACATAATCAACAACCCAACATGAATACAATAATGCAATTTAAACATCAATTTCATGAAATTAATCAAACATATGCATCAAATATCATGTGAAAACTGTCTTATAAACTTTCATGCATGTAATACGACAAAGAAAAATGGATTTCTGAGAATTTGGAGAAATAATTTAAATTTGGGTATCTTAGGCTTAAATTGTAGGAAAGAGGTAAGGATATCATTTTATCATGTCCTCCTCTGCCTCCGAGTAGCACTCTCCACTTATTGGTTTCCTTATAACACTTTGACTAATGCAACTTCTTTATTTATCAATATATTCATTTGTCGGTCCAAAATTTCAATCGGTACTTCTTCATAGTCAAACTCTCCTCAATACTCGCATCTTTCAAAGGAACCACAAAATCTGGATCACCCACGAATTTTCTCGACATCGACACATGAAATACCAGATGAACCATAGCTAATTTTATTGGCAAATCTAGATCATAGGCCACCTTCCAATTTACTTGAAGATCTTGCAAGGTCCTACATATGTTTTGCCAAAATGCATTACACCTTTCATATTTCAAATCTTCAAATAGATCCAATCACCTTCTTCAAACTCAAGGTCCCTTCTTCTAACATCTAAATATGACTTTTGACGATTTTGGGTAGCCTTCAACCTTTCAATATAATTCTCACCTTCTCCATAGCATCAAGTTCAAAATTCAATCCAATCAGGGACATCTCCCCAATCTCAAACCATCCTACCATGGACCTACATTGTCAACTGTACAAAGCTTCAAATAATGTTATCTCAATACTCGAGTGAAAACCATTTTTGTAAGCAAATTCTGTAAGAGGTAGATGGTCATCCATACCACCTTTGAAATCAAGCATTCATGCCCTCAACATATCTTCTAATGTTTGGACTGTTCTTTTGGCTTGCCGATCAGTTTGAGGATAAAAAGTGATACTTAACTTCACCTTTGTACCAAGCCCTTCTGAAATGACCTCCAAAAATGAGAAGTGAATTGAGTACCACAGTCTGATATGATAGAGAATGGAATCCCGTACAATCTCACCAACTCTTCAATAAATACCTTAGCATAATTGTCAACACCATAAGAAGTCTTCACCGGCAAGAAATGGGTTGATTTCGTCATTCAATCAACAACCACCCATATTGAATCAAATTGCGTCTGAGTCTTAGCAAGCCCATAATGATGTCCATATTCACCTCCTTCTATTTCAAAGTAGGAATATCAATATCTTGGGCTAAACCATCTGGTCTTTTGTGTTCCACTTTCACTTTTTGACAATTTGCATACCTTGCCACACATCTTTCTTTGTCCTTCTTCATGCCATTTCACCAATATATCTCTCTCAAATCCCTATACATTTTGGTGGATCTCAGATGAATAGAATACTATGAGTTATGAGCCTTATCTAGAATTTTCTTCCTTAAACCATCAATATTAGGGTTATACCACCGCCCTTGGTAAGGAAGCACTCCATCTCCTCGTGAGAAAACCTCCAACTTCTTATCAACTGCCAACTTCTTTAACTCAACCAAGGTAGGATTCATATCTTGTTTTGCTTTAACCTCTAGTACTAAAGATGATATTGCCCCATTTTGCACCAGTACACCACCATTATTTGAACCATTCTACCTCTCACCCAAACGAGCCAAATGGTGCAACTCTTTGAATATTTCTTTTTTTCAATCCTTAACATATGCAATGTTGTCCACAGATACTCTACTTAGTGGATCGACCATAATATTTTCCTTACCGAGGTGATATATCACACTTATATCATAGTCCTTTAGAAGTTGCAACAACCTCCTTTGCCTTAGGTTCAAATCCCTTTAGCTAAACCCATAATGTAAATTCTTGTGGGCGGTGAATATGTAAAAATGCACCCCATATAGATAATGTCATAAAATCTTTAATGCAAATATAATGGCCTCTAGCTCAAGGTCATGAGTCAGATAGTTTCTTTCATGTACTTTCAATTGCCTTGAGGCATAGGAAATGATCTTTCCATGTTGCATCAAAAATACACAACCCAAACCTACACATGAGGCATCACAATAAACCACAAAATCATCTGTCATAATAGGTGTTGAAATAAGATGATCCTATAACGCTTGGAAGCTTTTCTCACATTCATCAGACCATTGAAGTTTCACTTTGTTCTAGGTCAACTTAGTCAAAGGAGAGACAATGAAAGAAAATCCTTCAATTAATCTTCTATAATATCCAACCAAACCCAAAATTATCCTTATGCTGGAAGGAGACAATGGTCTAGGCCAATTCTTGATCGCCTCTATCTTCTTTGGATGAACTTTAATACCATCACCCGAAGCAATTTAGCCAAGAAAGGCACCTCGCTTAACCAAAACTCTCACTTGCTCTCAAGGTTTGCAACACCATTTGCAAGTGATTCTTATGCTCCTTTGTATCTCATGAATAGACCAATATACCATCTATGAACACAACTCCAAACATGTCCAAATATGATTTGAAGATTCTTTCATTAAGTCCATGAGAGTTGTGGGGGCATTTGTTAGTCCAAATGGCATAACAAAGAATTCAAAATGACCATACCAAGTTCTAAATTCCATCTTTGGAATGTCCTCCTCCTTTACCCTCAATTGGTGATACCCGAATCAAAGATCAATTTTGGAGAAGTAACATGCACATTGTAGTTGATCAAATAGGTTATGAATCCTTGTGAGTGGATACTTAGTTTTGATAGTCACCTTGTTCAATTATTGATAATCCACGCACATCCAAGGCGAGAAATCCTTCTTTCTTACAAATAGTACGAGATCACCCCATAGAGACATGCTACGCCTTATGAACCCCTTATTGAGCAAGTCTCTTAATTGCTTCTTTATTTCTGTTGACTCTATAAAGTCCATTCAATAGGGAGGTATAGATATGGATTGAGTATCGAATGTAAGATAAATGCAAAAGTCAATTTTCCTTTTTGGAGGAATATTGGGCAATTCATTAGGGAAGACATCGAGGAATTTACTAACAATAGAAATCAAATCAAGAGTAGGAACGTCGAACTCGACATCCCTAACCCAGAAAACATGATATATACACCCCTTATAAATAATCTTCCTAGCCTTTACATAAAAGATGAACTTACCCTTGAACACCGAATTGGTTCCCTTCTACCGGAGGATGGACTCATTAGGGACTTGAAATTTGACCCTATAGGTTTTACAATCAATAGAAGCATAAGATGCACGTAACTAATCCATACCATGAATAATATCAAAATTGATCATATCAAGCTCAACAAGATCATAAGGAAAGCTTTTATGCATGACCAACACGAGAAAATTTTGATAACCTTTCTTAGCTAATACTGACTCACCAACTGGAGTATAGATTGAATAAGGTTCTAACAAGACTTTGGGAGACACATCAAACTTTATGGCAAGGTAAGGAGTAACAAAGGACATATTCACATTAAGATTAAGCAAAGTATACACATCAAGATCAAAGAATCTTAACATACCCATAACCACATCAGAAGACTCCTCAACCTCTTTCCTAGCATGTAAAACATAGAATTGGTTGCGACGTGACCACCTCCTTGAGCTTGGGCACCTTGTTGCACTTGCTATCTTTGAACAATTTAACATTGAAGACTCTTTTCTCAACCTTTGTTAGCAATATTAGGACACCCGTAAATCTTGTGTCCCGTCTTCCCAAAACCAAAGCAAGCACCTGATCCTCTCAAACACTCACCTACATGATTTCTTCCACACTTGGGACACTTTAGGAAAAGTAGCACCACCACCCTTAGCACCATCAACCTGAGCCATAGGGGTAGGCACCCTATCTTATCAAACATTGGGGAAGCACCTTTAGATGACCCTTTGCCTTGTTGGAAACGACCACCACCGGACTTGACATATGAAAATCCACCTTCACAATAAGCCCTTTTGGACTTTCACATCCTCATCTTTAGGAGCTTTTCACTCTTTACTTGTTTAGCATGAGTCATAAGCTGAGAAATGTCTCTCTCTTTGATAAGCATTGTGATCTTACATTCCTTCTTCACCAAATCAGAAACTCACTACATGAACTTGTTCATATAGGCTCTGGGATCGGCCACCAAAGTAGGAGAATACTTAGATAACATTATAAGTTTGAGAGAATACTTCCTCACACTCAAACCACTTTGCTTTATATAAATAAACTATATCACTCTAGCTTTCGTTAATTTAAGAGGAATGAAATGATCAAGAAATGTGGCCTTAAACACTTCCCAAACAGTAGGACCCTCTTCATCATTCCTCTTGGACCTCCACAGTATGAACCAAACTTGAGAAACCCCTTTGAGTTGGTAAATTGCCAACTTTACCTTTTCATCAAAAGATGTACCCATAATCCACTACTTTGTAGACTTCATCAATAAAATCTTGTGGATCTCTATCCATCTTAGAACCATAAAAATCCAAAGGGTTCATTCTTGTGAAATTCCTCATCCTAGAAGATGGAGTGGAAGCCTTTGGAAAATCAACAATTTGGGCCAATATAGTGATAGCGACTCTAAACTTCTCATTAGTCACTTGATTAGCATGAAGGTCTTAAGGAACTTGAGGAGCCAGGGGCATTTGATCCTTATTAGCATTGACTCCCTAAGTCAATGGAGCACATCATGGAGGCATTCCAAAAAATGTCAAAGGACAAACTTTAGAAGATAAGAGTCTTAAAAGCTCGATATAAGTCACTAAAGAAGTAAATATTTCCTAAATGTATCTTTCACGACCCAAGCCCAGGTCCTAGATGTGACACGGTAAATAGGGAACCCGAAGAGACACCAAACAATCCTCTTATCATATCATTCACACATCCTTGGTCGTGAAAGCAAATAAACATCAACAAGTGATATAATTAAAAGGGTAGTGGGTCTAAGAAAAGTCTTTGATAATCACAAAAGCATAAAAGAACCAAGCTCATAACATAAATACATCATAGCATCCAGCGACACCTCTAACTTAGAATGGAGCAAGGGCCAAGATACATCCCGAGCTCACCCTCGTAATAATAAGTATTCAACATAAGGAGTCTCAACATAACATAAAGTAAATAGATATTGTCCTCAGAATTGAGGACTCACCAAAGCTTTCTCTGAGAATCGAACTAGCCACGTGGAGGAGGATGATCAAAAGGAGCTCCAGTTCCTACATGGAAATAACATATAGACATAGAGTATGCGTTAGCACGTTTGAATGTACTCAGTATGCGAGATGCAATGCAATAAAGACACAAGACAATATATTCAAAATGCATAATCATACGTAATGAATATATATAATCTCAACATGGCATGCATGATCAATTCTTGTAATAAAACATGCTTGTAAAACATTCAACTTGCATAGCACATAATACATGTGTGGGAAGAGACCTTAACCGACACAGACCAAGCGAGCTACTACTTGGAATCTAAGGCATGTCACCCATTTGGTAAGGTGATCGAGGCATGTCACTACCTCGACAAGGTGTGGTCTACTTTCCATGATAGCCATACAATGAATAATCTGAGGCATGTCACCCCTTCGTCAAAGTGATCGAGGAATGTCACCCCCTCGACAAGGTGTGGTATAACTAGATTGATCCACTAAAAAGCCATAAGCGAGATCATGTATAATCCTAAGGTGGCATATAGTTTAAGACTAATACTATACATAAAAAGTCCTTGAGTCGAGCCCACATCTTAAGCCTCAATCGGTGCTAAGTCAAATCCACAAAATACTTGAAATAATCATACTTTAACCATAGCATGAATAACTTGTAAGAGACATGATGACATGACTTGAGTAGCTCATAAACATACTTGACCTCTAATAGTGAGCCTAACTTGAACATGAGAGTAGATAATAATCATACATGATCCCTTGCTTTAACATAAATGGCTCACAAGAGGTGAAAATCTTAAAATAGGGCTTAACTTGATACTTGCAACATCATAGCTACTTTTCGTGAATTCAATACATGCTTGAAAGCCCTTAATCATCATAAAGTCACTTGACTTATAAATCATGTAATAGATCATCAATAACTTGAGAATTCTTGTCATGTCATTTTATCAAAAACATGGTGGATTTATGATACTTGTTCGGAATTATGCAATTCAAGAGTGAAATAATATGAATAAAGTCAATGCAAAATCAACCCACCAACATTTAGTAAAAGCCTCATGTAGGGTACTTTGAAATCCATCACAAGAACTCATAATAATTTATAGGTTTATAACTCAACACATGCATAGTCTCAATAGACAAAAGCAATTCATGGAACAAGCTTGAACTAGACACTTATGCATAATCAATCAATACTTGTCAAAACCCCAACATAATTTATGCTCGTATTTCATAATAAGAGATATCCATAGGTAATACAACTTGAAAACATGCAATTTTCATAAAAAGAGAAGGTTAGGCTTCATGGATGAAAGGAACCATGGATGAAGGCCCACATACCTTAAGCCTTAAATTTCTTAAGGTGAACATTGAAACGACCCCAAAAGTACCCCAAAAATGTCCGTCGGAATGCCCAAAATTTTAAATTTCATATATTTCAAAACCTGTGCGCTACATCAAAAATTCGACTTCATATTCTTGTTAAAGGGGTCAAAATTAGGGAGAAAAGGATCTAACTCCAATTTAAGAGTGAAAGATTAGCAATTATAATTTTTCAAAGTGCGAATTCCAGAGAGGAATCCGCATTGCGGTAATGGTGCCTGTCTTTTTTAGTTCGATCCAAGACTTCTATGTCTTGGGTCTAAGTGTTCCCAAACGTGTTTTTACTTATACTTAGTCATATTTCACCCTTATATTATTTTAAACATTCCCCAATACTCACTCAAACACTTAGTCATATTTTCACTCCTAAATTCAAGTCTCAAGCCCTCATCTGGAACTAAGGATTTCTTTCAAAGTTCTTCTTCAAGCTTCAAGTCTCCATCTCAATCTTCACCAAGCTCATCTCCAAGCTAAGATATGTGGGTTTCTTTCATGGGTTCCTTTACCCATGATACCCAAGCCTCCTTTTACTCAAATTGCATTATTTAATGTTGATTTACAAATGAGTCTTGCTTATTATAAAATTCACTGTACACTATGTTAAAGTTATGTGAAATTGTTAATGTTTTGCCATATTTTGAGCTATAAATCTTTGATCTATTGTAAGATTTGAGGAGGGATTTTGATGTATATTGCTTGAGGGTGTCTCAAGATGTTGACTGATGGTTTTACAATGGATATTCTTGCATGATTTCATCTATATATTTCATGGATTTATACTAGCATTACACACCCTCTAAGTGTTTGATAAAATGTCCAGATGTGGTTTCTTGAGGAATTGGAGGTCCAAAACATGAGATATTATATGAATGACTATATGATGATGAAAAGAGCTGGTGTATATGATATATTCTATATAAAGTATTGCATTAGAGCATGCCCGATTTGGGTAACCTAGTTGAGGGGTTAATATCTCAAACACTAGGGTGATGGGTGCAATCATCACTAACCTTGATGAGGGGTTTGTACCTCACTCACTAGGGTAATGGGTGCTATCATCACTAACATTGATGAGAGTTTTGTACCTCACACACTAGGGTGATGGGTGCTACTATCACTAACATTGATGAGGGGTTCCTACCTCACATACTAAGGTGATGGGTGCTATCATCACTAACCTATCAAGGGGTTTGTACTTTGGAAATCTAGCTTGGTCTCTTCTACACATATGATATCCTATATGAGCATGAGTTACTTAAGCATGTTTTACTATGCATTGATCATACATGTCATATTATTATATTATGCCTATTGCCTATTGTTATGTATTTTGATTAAGGTGCCTATCTCTTGTTGAATTGCATCCTATATACTTAGTACATTTAAATATACTAACACATACTCTATGGCTGCATGATATCACCATGTAGGAATCGGTGCCCAAGTTGATCATCCTCCTCCTCCATATGGCTGGTTCGTTACTACTTGAGCTAGTTGGTGAGTTCTCCACTTCAGGGACCTTCGTCCATATTGCTCTTATTATGTATTGAGATACTCTTATTTATTTTATATTTTGAATATGAGGGTGAGCCATGTTATTTTGTCTTGGAACCCGCTCTATCTATATATTAGAGGTGTTTGTTGGACATGTTATGTACCTATGATATGATCTTGGTTCTTTATCTATTGTCTATGAGGTTATGCAAGCTTTCCCCTTAGTCCCTTTGCCTATTCTTACTCTTTTATGTCTCCTATATGCTTTTATGACAATGATGTTTAATGACAAGTTAAGAAGCTTTTTTGGGGTTCCTTCGGGTTCCCCATTCGCCGATTCACGTCTAGGCCCTAGGCTTGGGTCGTGACAAACTTGCTATAGAATTAGAGCTTGAAATGAGTCCTTGATTCACAAAATTGAGCTTGAAATCCTTAGATTTGAATGAGAGAATTGATAAAGTCTTAGCGAGGTTTTAGAGAGGCTTTTTTGAGTTATAGAGTTGAAAAATGGCTAAGTATGGGTGATTTCACGTTTAAGTGGGCATGGAGCTATGACCCTAATGCCTGTAGCCGAAATGAAAAAAAGTAAGGGAAATATTGCGCTGGAGGCGGGTTGCGGACCAGACTTGGACTATAATTTACACTGTGCGCACCCTAGGCGCAGACAGCCACTAAAAATCGTAAAAGTTGCAAAATTATTTGTTGCTATGACTCTTCTAAAATCAGCCGTTTTTACCCATTTCCCACTTTAGTTTGCCCTCTAATCAAGAATTGATGTCGGAATTTCAAAATCATGTATAGATTTTGAGATATCTGGAAATTATAATTATGGGGCATTCTGAAGCATTTGTGAGGCGCTTCAATATCTCCCCCTTGGGAACATTCGTCCTCGAATGTCAAAGAAACACGTGTAAGGAAAGTAACTATGAAGATTTCAGCCTGACATGAATGCAACAAATGCATTTAAACATCATTTTCAAAAATCTCAACATGAATGTCAAAAATCACCACAAACTTGTTACTATAGAACATGAATGCATGTAAAATAATATGAGGGATGAAAATCAAGACTTGAAATCATACAGGAGACTTAAAGTATTACCTTCCGCTTGAGTAGAGTAGAAGAGATACGGGTATCGCTTTTTCATGTCTGCCTTGCTTCCTATGTGGCACTTTCATCTTGTTGATTCCTCCAAAGGACCTTGATGGAAGTTAGATCTTTGTTTCTCAATCTCTTCACTTGTCTATCCAAAATCTTCACTGGGATCTCCTCAAAGGTTAAATTGTCTTTTACAACACCCGTAACTTCTAAGGGCACTATAGCACTTGGGTTACCCATACACCTTCTCAACATGGACACATGGAAGAACGAATGAACCATATTCATCTCTATAGGCATCTCCAACTCATATGCAACCTTACAAACCCTCCTCAAAACTCTATAAGGTCCCACAAACCTTGGGCTCAATTTGCCTTTCTTGCCAAATCGGACCACATCCTTCATGGGTGAGACTTTCAAGTAAACCAAATCATCAACCTTAAATTCAAGTTCTCTTCTTCTCACATCGGAGTAGGACTTTTGTCTACTTATGACTATTTTCAAATCTCTCCCACATCAACCTCACCTTCTCCAAGGCTTCCATAACCAAATCCAGACCTCGTAATTCCATCTTCCCCACATCAGACCATCCAACCAGGAATCTACAACGCCTACCATATAAAGCTTCAAAGGGGGTCATGCTAATGCTTGAGTGGTAGCTATTGTTGTAAGCAAACTCAAGTGGAAGATGTTCATCCCAACTACCCTTGAACTCTAAAACACAAGTTCTAAGCATATCCTCAAGAGTTTGGATTATCCTCTCAACTTGACCATCCGTCTGAGGATGAAAAATTCATGCTAAGATTAACCTAGGTACCAAGACCTCTTGGAAAGGACCTCCAAAAGTGAGAAGTGAATTGAGCACCACAATCCGAAATGATAGATAAGGGCACCCCATGCAATCTAACCAACTTATATATACACAACTTGGCATAATATTCGGCGCCATAAGTGGTTCTGACCAGTAGAAAGTGAGCCGACTTTGTCATTCTATCCACAACAACCCAAATAGAGTCAGAGTATTTTCTAGTCTTAGGCAACCCAACCACCAAATTCATGTTTATCTCTTCCCACTTCCAAGTAGGGATCTCTATCTCTTGGGCTAGGTCACCCGGCCTTTGGTTTCCGGCCTTCACTTGTTGGAAATTGTAACACCTGAAGACGAATTTAGGAATATCCCTCTTCATATCACCCCACAGTACTCTACCCTCAAGTCTCTATACATCTTTGCAGAACCGGAGTGAATGGAATATGATGAATTATGAGCCTCCTTCAATATCCACTCTCTTAAGTCATCAACATTAGGCACACACAACCTACCTTGGTACCTAAGGCACGATCTCCCCCTTAGGAGAAAACCTCCACTTTACCATCCTTCACCAAGGTCTTTAACTCTAGCATAGCAGGGTCAAGATCTTGTTTTGACTTTACTTCCTCAATTGAAGAAGATTTAGAACCATCAATAACTATTACACTACCATTTTCAACTTCATCCAACCTGATCCACAACCAAGCAAACCGATGAACCTCTCTAGCCACCTCTTTGCCACCATCATCAATATGAGCTAGACTACCCA
>JAABOM020060770.1:0-11592 GCA_011800125.2 Solanum clarkiae
AACATAAGAATATTATCTAACAAAAACATCCAAAAACCAACAGAAAAACAATATTGTCTAACACAAGGACAAAATGTCCATAAAGAAAAATAAGATCTGGGGCCAAAAGGGGTCAAAAATCATGGTGCATCAAGCATCGGTCTCTGGTTGGTCTGTGGGATCCTGGGGTTACCTCTCCTTTGTAGCAATACTGGAAGTACCCTCTCCAAGTGGGGTGTGCTGTGCTCACTCTCTCTGAAAAGCCGCTAATAAAAGTGACTCCTGCACTACCTCCTCAGGTATGGGCTCCTTCTCTTATCTCACTTTCTTCGACATTGGCACTGGGTCATCACTATGCTCAAGGGGCCTCTTCCCACGGGTTTCTAGATGATCGGTGAGCCAATCAAATGTCTCATCACCTATCTGTGTTACCTCTGGGGCTGGAACAAGGGCTAACATTAGTAATAAGTTTATGTTGAACTTGGGTAACTCCTCAGTAACTGCACTCACATCAGTAGGCCTAGCTCTCTCGAGCCTCTTGTGGACTGTAGTCTCAAATGCATCGACCCGGGCATCTACCACTCGAACTCTCTCATCAACTAAATCTCAGGCTAATGCCCTCATGCTCTCCTCGGAGTCCCGAACAGTCTGATCAATTAATGGTTGGACCTGTGCTAACAACTCCTGTAGCTTGCCCTCTGCTACAGCCACCCTGTGTAATAAAGCCTGAAAATTAACAACAAAGAAAAGAGGGTCAACCTGTAAAGTAGATATTGTTGGTGCTAGAGTACTGGAATAGTGCCGGTAGTAACTGTAGGTGAACCTGGAATCTGAGGTTGACCGCTAGTGTAGGTGCTGCAGTAGCCAGAGTAGTGACGGTAGTAACTGTAGGTGAACCTAGAATCAGAGGCTCTACCAGGAATAGCTCTGTGATAGCTAGAGGGATAACTCTCTATAAAGCTATTGGGTTTTCATTAGCCTTGATTAGGATGGGGTCCATCGTATGCAAAGCCTCTACATAAGGTTCCAAGTGGAGAGAAACCCACACACCAGCTTCCTTGCATAATCTATGAATTAGAATGGGAAATGGCAATGTTTGCTAAGTGCGGACCGCTGACTCGTGGATCTTTTCTGTCATAATGCGAGCGCAATCAATGTCATATCCTGCCAAGATGCTTGCCAACAACATGACCCTCTCTAATATGATCACGTTGTTTGTGAATGTGGGCCTGATGCACCATTGGATAATAGAGCACCAACACTTTTCCCTAAATGAAAGATAGGTCTTCAGAATATGTTTGGCATGGTCTGTAACTCATATCGGCTCAACACTTTCCTCGAAAATTTGGCCCGCTATCTACCTCAATAATTCTACTCTCAGCCCGACATCATTTTGATAAACTACTTTCCCCATGTCTGCCATCCTATGGTTATATTCTACTATGGAGTGTAAAGTTATGTAATTAGGTACGAATTGCACCCTTCGAATAGTTTTTATTGAGATGTCGACAACCTCACCCCTAACCATGACTTCACTCAATCGTGGTACATCAATGGGCTTCACGAGCCTCGAAAGGTTGTTACGTACAATAACATAGTAAGATGCATAGAATTCTTGGACCAAGTAAGGAGCATACTTCCCTAGCACTTATGATGCCCATCCTAACACATAGAGGTCAATATCGACTTCAAAACCTATCAAACCTTTCAATCCAGAGTCTTTCAACCTTATTTCCTCATGAAATCTCCGCACCGGACTCCCTCGACTCTTAGGTTCCAGTCCCTTATCATAGATCTCTTTCATTCTAGGAACATACTATCTTGTGTTTTACGGGTTGGTGGAGGTGACGGTGTAAGCAGAATCAGCTAGCTATGAAGGAATGGTCTCTTCTGGCGAAGCTTGAGACACTTCAAGAGAAAAAGAATCGGAAGTTGAGTCACCATCATCTGACCCATCTTCTTCACCCTCCTCATCAGACTGGGAGGTGTTATCCACTTCCATTGGTATTCTAGTTGAGTGTGATCATGTAAAGGGCACATTAGTCTCAGGGTCAGGGTGTACATTTATCTCTTCAATTGATTGCTCATCCTCGGAGGACTCATCTCTTAGGCAATGACTAGAAATAGAGGCAGCACCCCTTCGACCTCTTGAAGACATTATCTTTGAAAAATTGTCATCATGTTAAAGCATGAGTCCCATGATGTTTTGTTTCAATCAAATAAGTAATAAATGAAACAATCAACCAAGAACACTAAGATAACCCAAGTAAAAACAAACCGAACTAGGTTCAGGGCTGGAGATACCAGGTGTAAGGATGATTCAAAGGACAACCTATGAGTCGTATAGAAGCCTTATAACAATAAGGTAGCTACAAGAAATATATTCTAGAATCAGGTACAAGACACAGGTATCACTAGTAGTGTGCACTACGAGTTATAGGCTGGGTTCGTCTCTAATTTCAGAGACATACCGAGGGTTCAGATCAAGGCCATGAAACCATAATTATGATTCGTAGTAAGGGCTACAAGTCATACGTGAGTTTCAAATGGATAATATCAAGCAATCTTAGATGATTGATGCCTGCTACAAAGATCCACTACGACTCGTAAGGCAATCTACGTCTCGTAGTGGGTTCTCAAAGCAGAAAGTAGAGAGCACCCAGGGTGCCTCAAACTTTTCCACAACAACAAACAACTAATCAGAAAGAATCAAAGTTTACACACACACAGATATAGGTGATACTGCAACAACTTAAACACTCTTCATTCTCAATCGTTTCAAAACAAAGCATGAATTTTCACCTTTCTGGGTAAAGCACTTCTGAAAGTTAAAAGAAAACATCAACCCATATTAAAGGGGATACATATGAGTAAAATACCTTAAGGGAATTATAACACCCCCAACCCAACAGTTTCAGTCCCACGCGATCTTCATAATGATCCATAAAATACGTAACAAAAGCACATTGTCATAGTATTAGATATTAAAATCACTAAACAAGGACAGGATTCAAGACTTGAGCTTTTTACAAAGATAAACAATTGTATACGACATTCTTCTTACTATCACAGACACTTTTGCATACTTATGCTAATTATAATCCTGAGGCCTTCATTCAATCATCCATAAGACAAGGATTTTTCAGAGACAAACCAAATTTAACTGCCAGAACTTGCCAGATGAATGTGTGTATCTATGATGAAAAACAGAAAAAACAGAAGAGTTCTTGGTGCACGATTCACTTGCTGGGGAATTTTAGTGGGTGAAAGACATAAAGATGAATGGAATAGTGAAAGGGATGGTAGGGGGAGTTATAAACTGAAAAGGGACTCTTCATAAAGGGACATGAAGAGTTAAGAGAAGTTGGTCTATTAATTTTCAAAATGGTTTGTGCTTTAAACTTCTGCAGATTGGTCTTATGAGACCCCGACTACGAGTCATATGAAGTCATACAACTCGTAGGTCCTGATCTCGTAGAAGACCCGACACTTAGGAAAATTATGACTTTATACCTGAGCACCATGAACCCCACTTACGACTCATAGGGGACCCTATGAATCATAAGGTTGGCTCTAGTGCGTGTGTCAGCTTCCAATACTCATTATTTCCTTCTATGAGTCATGATGACGAGTCATAACATTCACTACGACTTGTAGGTCTGCTTGTAGAAGCTGCATCCAAGCATAATTTTTCCATTCTTCAGCTCTTGGTTTGTACCTGCAACCTATTACTTAAAATACACCAAAATGCCAATTGCTACAGCTGGTTCAAAGTCTCCACGATCATAACACAATATAGAATTACCAACATACAAGTTAACTATGATAAAATATCTCAAAATAAATAAACACACAAAAGATGCTTGGGAAGAAGTGCCTTGTTTAATGTTGTGGCTTGGCTATGCCATCACGAATAATCGAACTTCTCCGTAAGTTCCATCCCTGCTCCTTATACTCTTCCTTTATTCATCTTTTACTGCATCTAGTTACTCAACAAGATACTCCATCCTATCACTAAGACTTTGAAATTGATATAGTTTGTTGTTCCACTTTGTAGTTACATTTCAGGACATAAAACTTTATCTCCCGGACAATGTCATTTTGTTCCTTCACCTTGATTAGGACTTTCTCAAGCAATTGCTCATTCTGGGTTAGTTTATCAGTGAATACAAAGCTGGTGTGGTAACCTTATTCAATGTGCAAAATTTTCGCTTTTGAGTTTACTTGATGCTCCCATAGATGCACTAGTAGATGGTCTGGCTTTCTCTTGAAGGGGTTGATAGACTTGGGCAACTGCAAATAGCTTGTCTATGCTCTTAGTGATCTCATTAAATGTTCATCTTATGAATTCCCAACAGTCTTCTCCAAACAATGCGTCAACTTGTCCATGTTTTTCAGAGGTTAATGCTCGGTAAAAGCTAGCCGCCAATTCACTGTCAGACCATGGTTCTAATTTCCTTCCAAGCACTGCTTGTACCTTTCCCAGACTACTACCAAAGGTTCTCCTGACATTCTTTTGAAATTAAAAATGTTGTTCTGTAGCCTCTGCTTGGTGAACAATTTATAGAAGTTCATAAGGAAGACTCTCTGTACTTCACTCCACTTAGAACAAACATCGGGTGGGAGAATTGGCCACCATTCCGTAACTTCATTCCGAAGAGTCATGGAGAAAACCTGAAGAGCCATGGCCTCCCAAGCAGGATGTCTTGTCCCAAGGACCCCCTCAACATTTGAGTGAAATTCTGTAGATGGATTTGGGGATCTTTGGACTCTTGCCCATAAAATAGAGCATACCTCTGCAAAGTTTCCAACAAGTCACTTCCAATGTAGAACTTTTGCTCAGTCATAGTGCTATCCAACATGCACCTAAAATCAACTAACAAAAAACAAAACAGAAAAAGTAAAATACAGGAGATTCTAGAAATCAATACCAAAAATAACTAATGGTGAAATCAAATCAAAACCTAGCCTTATTCCCTGGTAACGGTGCCATAATTTCTGATGATGTTAACACTCCAATAAGAAAGCGATCATTGTCAGCAATTAACCTAACCGAGGTTAGGATCGAATTCACAGGGAATACAAGGCTTAATTACAAGATTTCCCTGCTAACCATTTCTAGTATTTATTACTACAATCTCTAAATTGGGGGGGTTGTGTTTCAAAAAACAAAATAAAACTACCACTAACTATAACGCGAAGAAACACAATTTTGGGGACAACTTAGGAATTGTGTTCCCCATGGTTCGTCGACTTGATTACACTAGACAACATAACTACAATTGGTGATTTATATGCAGGACGGTAATTTAGGTTCTTCCAACCCTCTTGTGAAGGTGAAGGTCGAATTTCACCATGACACTTGGTCAGCAACCATGGCGTGCCAACTAACCGTTACCTATCGTCCCAGTCAACCTCCTCTTGGTTAGGCTCGATAGATTAGATGAGAACATATCAATCAAATTCTATCATCTACTTCCCTTTTTCTATTCATTACTACCTTGGTCGAGATCGTGCTAGTAGACGGGGTTTGGTGTTGTCCACCACCAAACAATAATAATAATGAAGGAAAATAGATAATACATGCAAAACCCCAATCATAGTAATGAAAGAAACCTAGGTCATCTCAATGTCAACTACCCATGGTTCCCACAACCCCAAGTTGTGGGTGCTTAGCTACTCATGGCTAAGGAAAAAGGTACAAGAATGCAAATAATAGACATAATTGAGAGTTTTACCAATAACAATGAAGAAAATGGGCACCACATGTTGCGAACCCATAAGCTTGATTGATCATGAGTACAAGGAAAGATTTGCAATCCCCAAAATAAGTTTTCCAAGAGAGACCAATAAACTACCCTAAAAACTTAGAAAAGATTCATAATGTGATTCTCAATAGCCTATTTGTCAAACTCCTTGCTAAAAACCTATCTTAAATTATGTATAGTATTTATAAAAAAATCCTAGAATTTACACAGAAAATACAGCTTGCAGCAGATAAGTTATGCAGGTACGACTCGTAGGATGACCTACGAGTGGTAGTCGGGGTCTCATATCAGGTTCTTGGCATCTTGGACGAAATTGGTGTGACCAATAGGTATGAGTTGTTGCTTGAGCTATGACTCATATGTTGCTCTCCTAGTCTTAGTGTTCAGTTTTTAGTCCAACATCTTGGCTCTCTGATTCTTGCTACGAGTCCACTTATATGATTCTTAGTGTAGCTTACGACTCGTATGATTGCCTTATAGGGGTAACCTCCACTTAGTAGATTTCTAAATTTCGGTCTTTGATTCTTGCTATGAGACCACCCTACGACTCGTAGCTTGAGCTACGAATCGTAGGTAGACTTGTAAGGCCTATGCTTCAGCAAAATCTACAACTTTTCTTTGAAATCTGGCCAACCTAACTTTTCTGCAAGATTAACACAAAAATATATCAAAACACTAAAAAGTTGCTTTAAGAACTCACAAAATCCGTTGTTTCAGGAATCGAACGTGTTGTATTTTGACAACACATCAGTAACTGGCTTGATCCATGAAACTCCTTATGTCAATAGGAGTCAATGGCATTGGCCAGCTTCTTATCGCTTCTGTCTTCTTAGGATGAAATTTGATGCCCTCTTTAGATACGACATTCCCAAGGAAGGCAAACCTCATCTAGCCAAAACTTACACTTGTCAAGCTTTGCATAGAGCTTTTATTCCCTCAAGGTTTGCAATACTACCCTCAAGTGCTCCATGTTCTCTTACTCACCTCGGGAATAGATAAGAATATTAAACATCACAACAAAGATGTTGAGGTAAGGATTGAATTACCTTGTTCATGAGGTCCATAAATATCATCGGTGCATTTGTGAGGCCAAAGGACATCACCAAAAATTTGAAATGACCATATCTTCTCCAAAATGTCATCTTGGCGATGTCACTTTCTCTCACCCTCAATTGGTAATAGTCAGATTTCAAGTCAATCTTGGAGAAATGAGTGGCCTCTTGTAGTTGATTAACAAATCATCTGTACTCAGGAGAGGATATTTATTCTTGGTGGAAACTTTATTCAGCTATTGGTAATCAATGCATATACAAAGCGACCCATCCTTCTTTTTTACAAATAACACCGGGGCACCCTATAGGGACCAACTAAATTTGATGAAACCCTTCTGCAACAAATTGTTCAGTTGTTCCTTCAACTCTTTCAATTGTATGGAAGCCATTCTATAAGGAGGGATTAGAAAGGGCTGAGTGTTGGGCAAAAGATCTATACCAAAGTCTATCTCCCTTTTGGGAGGCATACTTGGTAACTCATCTGGGAAGACTTCAGGGAACTCACTTAAAACAGGGACTGACTCAAGAGAATGAACTATGGAAGAGACATCTTTGACCATCACCAATGATAGATACACCCCTTGGAGATCATCTTGCAGGCCTTAAAAAAAGAAACGAACTGACCCTCTATATGAAGAGTTGCTACCCTCTCATTCAAGCACTACCTTATTAGGGAATTACAATTTTACCTTATAGGTGCTATAATCAATGGAGGCTTAGAAAGCATACAACCAATATATCCCCAAAATTACATCGAAGTCTACCATGGAGAGCTAAAGTAAATCATATAGGATCACTTTTTGAGCTATGATAGACTCACCCATAGGGTTACTCACCTCATAAGACTCATGGAGGACTTGGGGATATGTATGAAACTTATATGCAAAGAATGGGGTTACAAAATACAAATTTGCTTCCAGATCTAAAAGTGCATATGCATCAAAATCATAAACTTGTAACATACTGGTGACCACATCTAGGGCTTCTTCAACCTATTGATAACCATGAAGGGCATAGAATAGGTTGGACCTTGGGGCACCTTGAACTTGACCCTTTTGGACTTGCGGTTTTGTGCCTCAATTTATATTGTCCTTGGCATGGCCAGGCTTTCCCAAAGTAAAGCAGGCATTACACCCGGCCAAGCATTCCCCATTTTGGGGTCTTCCACACTTGGGGAAATTAGGACTTTGGGGTTTGGGGAAACCCCTTTGTCCTGCTGGGGAGGAGGAGTGTTGGTGGATTCTTTCCTTGAGCCACCTTGAGATTTGTAGCCACCACTCCTGGCGAGAATAGTTCCCACAATCCACTCGATCCAGCTTGGACTTCCTTTCTCTTTCCTTGAGCTACTCCTCTTTAATATTTTCAGCATAGGTCATTCGATGGGAAATGTCCATCTCCTTGACCAACATCGCCATTTTACATTCTTTGGAGACCAACTCAGGGACACCCAAAATAAATTTGCTCATGCAAGCCTTCAGATCCATGATTATAAATGAATCATACTTGGACAATTTGGTGAACTTGGGGGCGTACTCCCTCACACTAATGCTCTCTTACTTCAGGTTGATGAATTCTTGGACCTTCGCCTCCCTAAGCACAATGGGGAAGAACTAGTCTAGGAAGGCATACTTGAATTCATCCCAACCAATAGGACTCGCTCCATGCCCCTCTCGTCGTCCTACTGCTCGTACAAAATCTAGGCGATCCCTTTAAACTGGTAAGCCATTCGATGGCATACCCATCACTACCATAACCCAGTAGGCCTCTTCAATAACTCAATAGGGTCCTCATCCACCTTTGACCCATGGAATTTTGGCGGGTTCATCCGCATGAAGTCACAGACTCTGGTGGCTGAGGTAGTCACCTGGGGAGGTATGACTATCTCACTATTGGCTTGGTTAGCCAATGCATGGACCAACACGATGAAAGTAGCTCTGAACTCTGCATGAGACACTTGTTCGTCCTGCTGGAGTGGAAGGACTTTTATTCTGGAGCAACTTGTTGGTGGGGAGCTCTTCGGGGTGGCACAATCCAGAAAGAAATAAAAGCCCATCATTAGTTAGTGGAAAGCCTTACTCAACTCTAAGGCGCAATATTGAATGAGAAAGAAGGGAAAACTTTCCTAAATCATTTCATAGCCTCTCATGAAAGATAGTAGCGTGCTTCACAACCTTGAACAAGACTCTATGCTATAGGGTATGCATGGATATCTGAGAAACATTTTAAAACATTGTGCACTGATACCAAGTTTGTAATAACCCGACCTAGGGGCCTAGTTATCACACGCGAATGAGATACCTATTAGCACCTCACTGAAGTCATCTAAGCATCACAAGCATTCTGAAACGACCCTAAAAGTGCCCGAAAATATGTCTTGAAAGTATCCAGAATCGTAATTTTCATATATCTCAAAATTCATGCGTTATTTTGGAAATCCGACTTCATATGTTGTTTAGGGGAAAAATTGAGTAGGAGATGGGTCTAACCAAATTTAAGAGCAACGTAGCAAAATCTGAAATTTTAAAGTATCAATTTCCAGAATATTATGCGTGTTACTGGCGTGACGCGCCACTGTATATTTTTGTGCCAGTTGTTTTTTCAAGTTCAGTCTAAGACTTTTTGGTCTTGGGACTAAGTCCTCTCGTACGTGAAAATACCCATACTTAGTCTTATTTCACCTTTATATCATTCAAGACATTTTCCAATACTCATTTAAGTACTTAGACTCAAATTCCTCTCAATATCAAAGGTTCCAAATCTCTTACGGATCTTAAGAAATTCATCCAAGCTTCAAGTCTCCATTCAAATCTCTTTCAAGAAATTCTCAAAAGCTAAGGTTTGTGGGTTTCAACAATTGGATCCTTTCGCTCATGGTGCCCAAACTTCCTTTTTACCTGTATTGCATGATTAAAGTTGATTTACTTATGGGTCTTACTTATTATGAATTTCACTGCACACTATGTTAGGGTTTCATGATTGTGATTATTTTAGCACATTTTGAGCTATGAATCTAAGATCTATTGTGGGATTTGATGAAGGGTTTTGACGTATATTGCTTGAGGCTGTTACCAAGTATCTATTGATGGTTTTACATTGTGTTTTCCAGCATGATAACACTCTTGAATTTCATGGTTTCACACTAGCACTACACACCCACCAAGTGTTCGATAAAATGTCCAGTTATGAATTTTTTAGTTGTTGAAGGTCTAAAGCATGGTATATGAGTTGAATGACTTTATGATGATGATGATGATAGAAATGTTTATATGAGTTATTTTCATGAAAAAGTACTTATGGTGTAGCAAGTAGATTGTTGGGTTCCCATGTTTGTTGTGTTCTTGATAAAATGGAGAAGGCCATCCTTTTATGCATGAAATTTAATGGTTTGATGAGCTAGTTCTATGATTCCTGCCAAAAAAATTGTATCATAAGGTATGGACATACTACCGAAAGGGCCACGCCATAAGGTAGAATGATTAATGATTCCTATTGAAAAGATCATATTGTAAGGTATAGATACCCTACCGAAAAGGTCATGCCGTAAGGTAGAATGACTAATGGTTTCCATCAAAAAGATCATATCGTAAGGAATGGACATTCTATCGAAAAGGCCATGCTATAAGGTAGAATGGATCACGGCTCTTACCTAAAAGATTATATCGTAAAGTAGGGGACGTTTTATATTGCCTATCAAAAAGACTATTTTGTATGGTAGGGGTATTGGTAACACTCTCCAAAAAGGTTATACCGTAAGGCGAATGGGGGCCATTTGGACCATTTCATGAAGGTTGGTAAAAAGGGTTTGAATATGTATCCCATAGTGAGTTTACATTCCTTGATCATGATTTACAAACAATTTTTACCTTGAGCAATGATAATGCATGTCATATTAATGTTATATCTATCCTTTGCTTATAATTATGCATTTCGATTATATTGCCTATCCCTTGCTGGAATTACATCCTACATACCTAGTATATTTAAACGTACTAATGCATACTCTGCACCTACATGATATTACCATGTAGGAACTGGAATCCCACTTGATCATCCTCTTCAACGTGGCTAGAGATATCTATTTAAGCTAGTTGGTGAGTCCTCTATTCCGAGGACAATGTCTATTACCATAAGATTTTTTTTAACACTCTTTGCTTTGATGTATGTATTGACTATGAGTGTGAGCCCGGTTTCTTGTCTTGGACCCCACTCCTATCAAAGTTTAGTGGTGTTGTTGGACCAATTATGTATTTATGCTACGAGACTTGACTATCTCGTTTCTTGATGTTTATTGTATCAAAGAGTCCTTTAGTCCTGCTTTCTCCTTTATTTATTGTCTCTTATTTTTTATTCTAATTGCTTCCATGACGAAGGAAGTGTAATGATATACTAAGAGGCTTGTTTGGGGTTCCTTCGGATTCCCCATTCGTCGGTCACGGCTAGGCCCTAGGTCTGGGTCGTGCCACATTCATAGACATTAAATAGAAATAGGTGTGGAAAACAAGCAAGTTGCGTCGGATATGAGTCAATCAAAAATGAGTCAAACAAAAATGGATCAAATATGAGTTAAGAGTCATATTTTAAATAGGTAAAAATGAGTTATACAATGGGTAAATATTAGATATCCATATTACACAATAGATACCTATACTTATAGATACTCGAAGTATTTGACCTTCTAAGAATACATATAAAGTGTGTTTGGTATGGAGGAAAATATTTTCCTGGAAAATGAGTTTTGTAGAAATTCAAAAAATTTCAAAATTTGAATTTTTTTTAAAAATAAAATTTTAATT
>JAABOM020060771.1:0-11591 GCA_011800125.2 Solanum clarkiae
AGCAAGGTGTAAAGAAAGAATGAGTACATGAGAAGCTCAAAAATTTGGAACAAGGGATTCACTCACTCATTTGGTGGAGTCATTTAGGCTAAAAGTGGGTTCACTCAAAGAACAAAGGCCTAAGATCCTTTCCAAATCAACCACATCATCAAACTAATTTTAGAGTAACAAGGCAAGTTCTGAGTCCATATAAGATGCATGAATACATCAAAATAAGCTCACAATACACATGATATTGCACCCACAATCAAGTATAGACTCACAGGTCATGCTTCATTCCTCAACTTACCTTTACATTATCAGAACAAACATCACCAGATCATCAAAATGCATGAATGCATCCTAATCACAATCTCAAAAATTTTGAGGTACCCAATTTTTCATCAAAACTTTAAAAAGCATCTAAAGACTATGTATATACCAATAGATAACACTACTATGAATTTACACATTATCTACACTACCTAAACATGCCGGTTCAATAGAAAAGTAAACATCCACAAGGAAAAAGAAACACGATAAGAAAATCTTGGGATCAAAAATAGGGGAAGTTATGGACTCGAGGTTACTCAGACTTCACCTTAATCCATAAGTTCCCACACCCCACCCAAATAGGATACTTTTTCCTTAAAGTAAAAACACATACTAAGACGAACATAAAAAAAACATAGACTTAGATATATATAAAACCAACATTTAAAAACCAATTTCCAAAACCAAAATAAAAACATTATCCAACATAAAACATTTAAGGAAAAACAACATCAAAATAATTGTCTAACAAGAGAACAAAATATCCATAAATAAAAGTAAGAATTAGGGTCAAAAAGGGTCAAACATCATGGTGCATCAAGCATCTGTCTCTGGCTCATCTGTGGGGTCGTGGGGCACTATCTCCTCCTCAACAATCTGGTCACAGCTGTACGTGAACTACCCTCTCCAAGTGAATGTTGCTGCTCGCTATCTCGCTGTATGGCCGCCAATAGGATCGACTCTTGTACTACCTCCTCTGGTATCGACTCCTCCACCGGTGCTGTAGGGTCATTAGGTCGAGGCCTCTTCTGGCTCATCTCTGGAGTATTTGTCTTGAGGGGCCTCTTCCTATGAGCATGCGGGCGCTCAGCTAGCTAGTCAAACACCTCGTCACTCGCTGGTGCTACCTCTGGGACTGCAACAAGGGCTGCTAACATCTGTAATAGGTCGGGCTTAAAATTAGCCAACTTCTCAGTCACTGCACTCGTGTCAACAGGCCTAGCGCCTCAAGTCTCCGCTGGATTCTTACCTCGAAAGCATTGACTCAGGCATCCACTGCTCTATCTTGCTCATCAATCAAATTAAGGGCGAATGCCTTTATCCTCTCCTCTAAGTGATGTACGATTTTATCAACCTATGGTCTGACTTTTGCACATAGAGTATGCAACCTAGATTTCACCAGAGCCATCCTGCATAGTAGTGCCTGAAAAGCAACAGCAAACATAAGAGAATCAACCTGCATACTGGACAATGCTGGTGTTGGAGTGGTGCAAGATGGCCTTGACTCAATCAAAATAGCTGGTGAAGAATCTGCAGTGGCTGGAGTAGTGTCTATAACAACAAGAGTCGAACCCTAAATCGGAGGCTCTACGAGCAAGGGTTCTGGAATAGGGGGTGGAACATCTCTTTGTAGGGCTATTGGGTTTTCATCAACCTTGATTAGACTGGGTCTATCATATGTACAGCCTCTACATGAGGGTCTAAATGGAGAGAGACCCACACACCAGCTTCCTTGCATAATCTATGTATTAGGATAGGAATGTAATGCATGCTGGGTGCGGACTACTGCTCGTGAATCTATTCTACCATAATGCGGGCCCAATCTATGTTGTAACCTGCCAAGATGCTAGCCAACAACACAACACTCTCTAATGTGATGACATTATCCATGAATGTTGGTCTGATGCGCTACCGGATAATGGACCACCAAAACTTTGCCCTGAACGAGAGGTGGGACTTCAAAATATGCTCAACGTGATTTGTAACCCATATCGATTCAACACCTTCCTCACAGATTTGGCTCGCTATCCACCTAAGAAGCTCTATTCTCAGCATGACATCTTTCTGATTAACTGCCTTCCTCATTTCTACAATCCTATGATCATACTCTGCTATCGATTGCGACACTCTGTAATTTGGCCCAAACTATATCCTCCAAATGGTTTCTTCTAAGATATTGACAACCTCACCTCTGACCAGTACTTCACTCAATTGTGGCTGCTCAATGGGATTTTTGAGAAGATTGCTACATAAAGTAACATAGTAGGAGGCATAGAATTTTCAGACCAGGTAGGGGGCATACTTTCCTATCACTTGTGATAGCCATCCTAATCCATGACGCTCAATTTCAGCTTCTAGTATTGGTTCACCACTTAGCCCTAAGTCTTTTAACCTTTCCTCCTCATGAAACCTCTGCACTAACCTCCCTTGACTTTTTGGTTCCAGTACCTTTTCATAAATCTCTCTCATGCTTAGAACACACCATCTTGTGCTTTGGGGGTTTGTGGAGGTGAAAGTGTAAGTCGAATCGGCTGGTTGTTACGGAGCAGTCTCCTTTAGGTGAACTTGAGATACCTCGAGAGAGCGGGACTCAGAAAGTAAGGCATCATCATCTGATCCTTCATCATCACGCTCCTCTTCAGACTGGCATGGACTATCCACTTCCATCGGTCGGGACCCTTGTTGTTTGTGATCTTATCACGGGCACATTAGCTTCAGGATCTGAGTGCACATTTATCTCTTCAGTAAATTGTTCATCATCTGACGTCTCATCTCTCAATCGATGTCCTAAAGTCGAGACAGCACCCCTTTGACCTCTTGGAGGCATGATATCTGAAAAGTCAACAGACACCAACACATGAGTCGCATGATGTTTTTGTTCCACAAATGACTAACACATAAAACAATCAAACAATAAACAATACAAATACCAAAGTGACAAATAACTGAACCAGGTGCAGGGTTGAAGATACGAGTTAAAGGTATGACTCGTAGGGTGACCTACGAGCCATACTACAGACTCGTAGTACCAAGTTCTCTGAGAAAAATGTATTCTAGAATCAGCTATGAGATGCAACCTATGAGTCGTAGTCTAGGCTCGTACCTCATTGTAGAAACATTATTGAAAATTCAAATCTGGGCCACAAGACCACCACTACGCATCGTAACAAGTGCTACAAATCATAGGTGAGCCTCATATGGAAAATGTTAAGGCGCCATAGATGATTGTTGCCTTCTACTAAGGGCCACTACAACTCGTAGGATGACTTACGAATCGTAGTAGGTCCTCCTAGTAGAAAACAGATAAAACTCTGGGTGCCTCTAACCTTTCCATGATGACTAAGAATTAACTAGGAAGCATCAGAAATAAAAAAAACATGGATAACCCAGTAATAAGCCTAATCACTACACTTTACCAATCATCCCAAAATGAAATACTAATTCTCCATATCGTTCAAAACATCTCCAATATCGAATACATGGAAGCACATAAAAGGGTACATCGATTTCATGCATGAGTCCTCCCTCAAAACAGAATGCTAACACCCATAACAGCCCTCCACTTACAAAGTTCAACCCCAGATAGTTTTTACAAAATAATCACCCATAAAATCCATAACAAATGCGCATGACCATAACATCAAATTTCAAAGTTACCCAGCAAGGATAGACTTAAAGAATCAACTCAATACAGGGACATAGACAGGTATAAATCACATTCTTCCTGCTACCATAATTATTTTCACATGGTTTTGTTAATCATGATCATAAAGCATTAATTCAAACACCCATAAAACAAGATTATTTTAGAGGTATACCAAACTTAACCATGAAATCTTACCAGATGAATGGATGAATGTGAGATGAGAAGAAGAAAAGAAAATCAAACCCATGGTGAAAATTGCACTTGCTGGGGGATGTTAGTAGAGGAATGATTTGTAGAATGAAATAGTGAAAAGTGATGTGGGGGGGGGGGGGGGCTTATAAAGTGAGAAGAACCGTTTCATGAAGGGACATAAGGAGCTAAAAGACGTTAGTCTTTTAATATTCCAAACTGGATCACCTTTTAAAATTCTACAGATCGGGCCTGCAATACACCGACTACGAGTCGTAGAACGTTATATGACATATAAGTCCTGGTCTCATAGAGGATCCAACACTTAAGAAAATTTAAGTTTGCATACCAAGACACTACGAACCCCTATTACGACTCGTAGAAGACCATACAAATCGTAAGGTTGGCTCGTAGTGTGTGTGCCAACTTGTGATACTCACTGTTTCCCTCTATGAGGCATGACTACGAGTTGTAGTGGTGACTATGACTTGTAGGCTTGCTCGTAGAAGCTGCTCTAAGCATAAATCTCTCTACTCCTCATTTTTCTGGTTCGTTCCTACAACAAATTACTCCAGATACACTTAAATGCAAGACAATACAGCTGATTCAAAGTCTTAACACTCACAACAAAACATTAAACTACCACCCAACAAATCAAACAAATAAAAATGACTCAAAATAATCCAAAACATAAAATATGCTTAGGTTTCCTCCCAAGAAGCGTCTTGTTTAATGTCACGGCTTGACCAAGCCATCATGGATAATCACACTTCTCTATGAGTTTCATCGCTGCTCCTTCTATTCTTCCTTTTCTCATCCTGTACCACCTCTAGTTTCTCAGCAAGCTGCTCCATCCTATCGCCGAGCCTTTGCATTGACAAGGTTTGTTGTTCCACATTGTAGTTACTTTTGAGAACGTCAAGCTTTATCTCTCGAACAATGTCATCTTGCTTATTGACCTTGATCAGGACTTGTTCAAGCATATCCTCAATCCTTGCCAGCTTATCAGTGATGCAATGCTGGTACGTTAACCTCGGCCAATTTGGCAAATTCTCACTCTTACTCGGGGCTTCCTTTAATTCTCTAGTGGATTGTTCGGCCTGTCCTTGAAAGGGTTGGTAAACTTGGGTAACTGCAGATAGCTTATCCATATGCTCTGTGATCTCATTGAATTGTCGTCATAGGAACTCCCAACAGTCCCTTTCAAATAATGCATCAGCATGCCCTTGTTGCTCGGAGGTTAGTGCTCTGTAGAAACTAGCCATCAATTCATCATCAGTCATACCATGGTTTTCATTTGTTGCCAAGCACTGCTTGTATCTTTCCCAAACAACTACCAAAGGTTCTCCTGGCACCCTTTTGAAATTGTAGATGTTGTTCTATAGTTTTTGCTTGTTGGACTCCTTATAGAAGCTCATGAGGAAGACTCGGGTGAAAGAATTGACCACCATTCCGCAGCCTTACTTCGGAGAGTCATGGGGAAAGCTTGAAAAGCCATGGCCTCCCAAGCAGGATGTCTTGTCCCAAGAACCCCCCTTAATGTTTGAGTAAAATTTTGCAGGTGAATTTGTGGGTCTTCGTACTCTTTCCCATAAAATAGGGCTCGCCTCTGCAAGTTCTCCAACAAGTCGTTTGCAATGTAGAGATTTTGTTCAGTCATAGCGCCAACGAACCTGCACTTAAAATCAACTAATAAAAACAAAAACAAAAGTAAAATACATGAGATTCTAGAAATTAACACTAGAACTAACTAATAGTGAAATTAAGTCAAAGCCTAGTCATATTCCTCGGCATGGCGCTATAATTTTTAATCTGATGTTCACGCTGCAATAAGAAAGCATTCGCTATCAGCAATTAACCTAACCGAAGGTTAGGGTCAAATCCACAGGGAATACAGGGCTTGACTACAAGACTTTACTACTAATCATTTCAAGTATTTATAACTACAATCTCTAAATGGGGGAGGGGGGTTCTGATTCAAGAACAAAATAAAATAAACACTATACTATGATGTGAAAAAATACTCAATTTTAGGGACAACTTGGGAATTGTGTTGCCCATGGTTCCTTGACTCGATTGCCTTAGGTAACATAACTATAATTGGAGATTCGCATGCAAGCCGTCTTATGAAGGTGAAGGTCGAATTTCACCATGATGCTTGATCAGCCACCATGGCGTGCCAACTAACCGTTACCTATTATCCCAGCCAACCTCCCCTTGGTTAGGTTTGTTTGATTAGATGAAAAGACATCAATCGAATCCTGTCATCGACTTCCTTTTTCCTATTTGTCACTACCTTGGTCGAGATCATGATAGTAGGTGGGGTTCGGTGTTGACCACTACCAAACAACAATCATAATCAAGGGAAATAAATAATATATGCAAAACCCCAATCATAGAGATGCAATAAACCTAGATTATTTCAAGTCAATTACCCATGGTTCCCACAACCCTAAGTTGTGGGTGCTTAGCTACTCAACACTAAGGGAAAACAAATAAGTATGCAAATACATGACATAATTGAGGGTTTTACCAAAAACGGTGAAGAGTGTATATACCACAAGTTACAAACCCAAAGCTTGATAAATTGACAATAAGCACAAAGCAAGGTTTACAATCCCCAAAATTGGGTTTTCCAAGAGAAAAAATTAATCTAAGCTTAAAACCTAAAAGTTTTCTTGAGAGAATATTCAAAGTTAAGTTCTATGTTCTAGAGTCTGGAATCTCATAATAAAACCCTACCTTAATATATTTATAGTGTTTACAAACAAACCCTAAAAATAACACAGAAAAGATAGTTCTTGGCATCTTGGATTCAACTAGTATGACCCACTGGTATGAGTCATTGCTTGGGCTACGACTCATATGCTCCTCTCGTAGTCTAGGCCTTCAATTCTTGGTCCAACATTTTGGCTCTCTGATTGCTGCTATGAGTCCAACCCTTCAAGTCATAGTGAGACTTACGACTCATAGGATGGCCTCATAGGGGTGACCTTCACTTAGTAGATTTCTGATTTTTTTTGGTCTCTATTTCTTTCTACGACACACCCTACGACTCGTATCTTGGGCTACGACTCGTAAGTGAGCTCATATATCCCATGATTCAGCAAAATCTGTAACTTTTCTTTGAAATCACGCCAACCTAACTTTTTTGCAAAAACAATACAAAAACACATCAAAACCATAAAAGGTCATATTAAGAACTCACAAAATCCCTTATTTTGGGCATCAAATGTGTTGTATTTTGACAGCACATCACAATCGTTCCCAGAACATGGTATGCTTCTCCAGCCACTAACCAGTAGCATAAGTACATAAAAGATAATAACGATACACAGGATCATATATAAGTCATAGGGAAGCACAAAATCATCTTTAAATGGAAAATTCTACCATAAGTACTCATAATAGATATAGGCCACTGCAGTCGCATCATGTATATACATACCAACCAGATATAGATACTAGAGCCAGTTCATAGGGTTGCATGTAATCACAAGTCAACCTCAATAGCAAGTATATTTTGGTAGCCTCAGACCACACACATATAAGAAAGAGTCAAGCTCAAAGTACATACCTGTCACAGGTTCGTAGCCTAATATTCCTTTTTTGGGCCCTCTTATAGCCAAATAGTGTAAAAACTATGACAGATACAGTTAACACAACCCCAATACAAATACCAAAGTCCCATATCACCATCTATACCACATATGGATTCACAACCAGCTATATGCAATATAAAGTCCACAACTCAACCAAATCACAATATACTTCCACGCATTTCAGCTCAAATATGCAACAATTTTAGCTCAGTCTAAGGTATAAAGAAAGCTTAGCTACCTCACATCTGACATCTCTGGATCTGAGTCAATCCAGTCAAGATTTTTCCCTTTGTCTCACTTCTTGATATTGCTCAGCTATTAAAACATGAGTCACAAGATCATTATGACTGATTTGGCTGTAAAATCTCAAGAAATAGGTGAAATTAAATCAATTATGACTAAAATGGAGAAATTTAGGGCCCATGCTCAAAATGCTAAACCAATCCTTGTAAAATGATCCCCATATCACCCCGAGTCGTTAGCCAGAAATCCAGCCCAAAACGGAGCCCAGAAGACTGAGAAAAGGCCCAAAACAAAGTTAAAAACTTTACTAGGAAAATATTTTTTTCAAAAGTTTCTCAGTCTAAATTCGTAAAAACTGGACAAAACCAGTGAACACCCTGCATGCCACAATATTCCTCTCAGAATGTAGGTTATTTAGGCACAAATTTCACTTAATTCTGTTGAGAAATGATCAAGACATTGCGATGTAAAGTTTTCATTTATTCTCAATATATTATCAATGAAAAAGCAGAGATTTACCTCAAAATACTCATCAAATCTCGAATCCGACTTCACCACGACATTTCTTGCGAAAAGCCAAGTCACGTAGCCTCTAGAATCACTCAAATCGGATGGAAAAGAAGCTCAGAATCGCGGAGCAAAGTTGGAGAAAATATATGTGTATAATTTCCTCAAACATGTGCATATATATATAACTGCAACATGCTGACATATTTCTGCCATGTGGCAATGCTTGAGTGACCCATGTGGCCGCCCCTCCCCCCTCGAAAAAAAGAATTGGCCATGTCTCCATCCCTTTTCAACAATCTTCCAATCCCTTTTCAGGCTCGTCTGGACTCTGATTTTCACAAACTAACTATGTAACCCTATGGATTTTGATGTTCTAGATCCAACGACATAGTTGGAATGTCCAACAGAGCTTTCTAGAATAAAGTAAGGGTCCCACTTCTTTATACACAACTATTAACGGAAAGCCCCCGAGGTCAAATCACATTCAGACGTCTCTAGTATCAAAAGAAGGGTCATCCTAGATGAAAATTGACAGTTCAGAGCTAACTGCACTATCAAAATTCTCATCCGAGGCACGATTCTTGTGGGAATTGATTAGGTAAACTATTAATCAGTTCCGGTGACCAAATTTACAATCCATGATATAATTGCACCGAACATGTTTCTAGCCTAATTTGATTATTCCAGAGCTAATGGAATCATTAGAATCCCATTTCGAGATCGATCACTGGGAGTTTACCCAAAAACTAATTTTACGAGTATAACTTCATGGTTAACTAAAAAATCCACATAACTCTTGAATAACCCGACCAATAATCACCTTAATATTCTTGAGGTCACTATATACATGCTCAAATCAACATAATAATAGTAAAACCATAGAAATGACCCAAAGGGTCATTACAGTTTAGGGCAGCATGGACAATTTGGTGGCTGGCCTCGGGTGAATTGTGTGATACGAAGATACCACCTAAACTTAAAAGTAAGTTTTATAGAATGGTGGTTAAACTTTTTTTGTTGTATAGGGTGGAGTGCTGGCCAAAAAAAATGAACATGTTCAGAAGATATAAGTTGCAGAGATGAGGATATTGAGATGGCTATATGGACATACCAAAAGTGATAAGATTAGGAATAAGACCATTCGAGAGAAGTTAGCGGTGGCCCCTGTGGCTGACAAGATAAGGGAAGCGAGACTGTGATGGTTTGGACATGTGCAGAGAAGATATTTTGATGGTCCTATTAGGAGGTGCGAGAGGCTGGATTTTATAGTTACATAGAGGGGTAGAGGTAGAATGAAGAAGTATTGGGGGAAGGTGATCACACAGGACATGACAAAACTTTATCTCATCGAGATATGACCTTAGATAAAAAAGTGTGGAGGTCGCATATTAGGATAGCTGGCTGATAGGCTTGTAGGGGTAGGTGGATAGTAGGGGTTGTTGCTCCCCAATGCACACAAATATACGTGGTCTTAACAAGTAATGTAGTGGCCCTGATCAGGGGGCCACGATATCTAACCCAAAGGATTTAAAACCAATTCAATTAAAGTCCAAGTTATTATGCTCAGTGTGTTTTGATTAAAATGATGAATATCTAGGATTGTAACCTTATTGACACAATTCTAGTCTTAAATCTTGCATATATATATCTGTGTTCCTGACTATTGATTCACAGGGTTAAAATTACCTAAACAGGGTTGCACGCCTCTGCTGGCCTACCGTTATTGATTGTCTAACTATATTGTTAAGCGGGGATAAACACATCAATAAAAGTGCTTTAATGTTATCTTCCTGTATTATGAATCAAGCGAGGTATAAGGGTAGTTGTCACCGGTCTCCCTTACATGAATCAATCTAGTCTCCTAATTGAACAAGATCCCTATACTACTGTGTTCTATTTATTCCAATATCTCTCGAATCTAGAATGAACAACAAGTTTACTCCTTAGTTGGTCAAACTTTGAAGTATAAATAGAAGTAGTATAAGAGTAGTCAATAGAAACTCATTCATATATAGCAAAAATCAAGAACTAAAAGATTGTCTATGGCTACAATCCCAGAATATAGGAGAGTTAGCCACACATCATAGTTTCATACATCAAGAATAGGCTAATAATCTTTAACAACTAAGAACCAAAGGTGAAAACTAACCAAAATAACCCTAGAAAAGAGTTTTCAATCGTCTCTACTCTGTTACGTCAAAAACTAGTTATGAAACCTAAAGTTAAAAACAAAATATAACTTAAAAATCCTTTAATTTGATTTTTCACGTGCATCTTCAAAGTCCGCGATGTGGATGCCTATGTTTTGAGATGATTTTTGCTTAAAATGTTGACTGGGCCAATTTCTCTCTTTTTTGTGCAAATTTGCGACGTGGACTGTGCCTTTTTTTCCTGCTTCTCACATTTTTCTCGAAGTTTTTAGCTAGCACAACTTTTTTCCAGGTCTGCGATGCGCATATGAGTACTTTTGCTGAGTTAACTGAATTGTTTTCCTTTAATTCTGCAGCTGTGTTCTTCCTCATGGTCCAGGTACAAGTCTAGACTGGCATATTCTGAGTAAAAACATGTAAAAACACAACCAATAGGCACACTTGTCCCCAGATTAGCAAATTAAATAAAAATCACACTAACAATACCTACACTCTATGGATTCACCCACTAACTAAGCTCTATTATGGGTATTCTTAGCTAGTTCGGTGTATAAATACGCCTAAAATCACCACCTCACATACTTAGAGCTTTGTCCATCCTCAGATAAATCAAGACATATGCATGAGACTCCCTAGGCAGTATGTACAAGGAACATCCTATGACTGAGTATTTCAAACCATAGCAAACAATTCTCAAGACCCCTAGCAGTATTAACTCTTATCCAGCACTCATGTGTCAATATGAACTCATGTAGAATTTTAGTCAACAGCTCTTCTAGTCGTCATCCTTAGATGATTGATTGTGTGCCCTCTCCTGGAGAATCACCCAATGCACACCACAACAACCTATCTAGATGATTGGAACTGGGTACACAATCAACTCTTTCTCTCCCAACAGATGTCTTATGTTGCTTCTAGTTCCCACAGGCTTGCCCTTAATGTGTAAATTCGACCTAGTCAGGATCTAACTCGAAGGATCACATAGGTCTTTTATTTGGTTGTAATGTAGGCTACAGGATGGTGGGATACGTTTATGGATATGTCTGTCATGGCTAAGCGCTCATAACTCACACTATACTTCTTTTCTTTCTCTGCCTTCATTCATCCCTAACTTCACACCTTTATTGAATTTACAAAAGAGTATTACTACTACTACTACTACTACTACTACTACTACTACTACTACTACTACTACTACTACTACTACTACTACTACTA
>JAABOM020060772.1:0-11588 GCA_011800125.2 Solanum clarkiae
CTTTCTATATTATGTGCCCTTGCCATCTAAAGTTGAATGCAGGTTTGCGAAATCCTATGCATTGCACCTCGCATACTACTACATTCAAGCATACTGACACGTACTTTTGCCTACATGATCTCACCATGTAGGTACTAGAAATTACTATCATCCACCGTTTGATGGCTAGATTGGATTTAAGACAATTTTTGTGCTGTGTCCTATCTTCCTAAGACAATCTACCACCTATCTACCTTATGTTGTTCCCGTTTTTCATTTTTACTTTAACGGTGAGCCCGATACATGTCTTGGCCCCGTCCCATCTTATGTCTAGAGGCATTGCTGGACATCTTGTAGACTCTTGTCGGATCTACATGTTATATGTTGTGGATTTGTTATGACGATTATGATATGTATGTATGTTTCATGCTGAAATGTGGAAGATCCTAAGCCCCAAATTGCCCCCATAGAGTGAGTCATACTTACTCGCCCCTCAGTCTTTATGTGTTATGTGTTATGTGAATCAATGTTAACCCCTTTTCCTATGATATCCTCATAGCGTGAGCCCTACTTTCTCGTTCCTTAGAACTATGTGCTAAATTTTTCAATATGCTTCTGAACCGATAATGCGAATTTTGATACTTTAAGACTTGTTTGGGGACTCTCGGGTTCTTATTCGCCATGTCACTCCTAGATCCTAAGTCCCAGATGTGACATTATTAGACATATTTATGTGACTTTTGTAATAGAAGATGACCTATAATTTCCAACAAATTTGCTTGATGCATAAGGAATGCAAAAAACATTACATAATAAGCTAGTGTGTTATCAAAGATAGTAAAGAAAGATATATTCTCCATACGGATATGGTCAAACACTGTTAAATTAAGTCTTTGTGTACCACTGTTTAGGTGAATTTATGTATTATATTCAGATGTTTATAAACCACAAGTAATCGACTTAAATTATAAAAAAGACTCGAATTAACTATGGAAAATTTGAGTTAAACACAACAATTACGTCATGCCTCGAGATGGTACCCTAGGAGTGGCGGATACTCTGAAACCATTGCTTGTATCCAACAGAACAACTTAGTCTCATTACTCATTCATTCATCAGCGGAAGACTTATATGAAAATAGAGAATACTTATGTGGGCTCTCAATGTCAGCATTGTAGAAAGAAATTGTCACGACCCAACTTTTAAGGTTATGATGGCCCATTTTAGATCCCACCTAAACGCAAGCCAACCATCCCAAGGTACCTGTCTTAAATCACTAAACATGGAAATACCAACAAGTACTAACATAACCAAAACCTATACAGAATCTGGAAGTCATCTGCCTGGAGCTATTACAGACTCAAGCACACACTCACATATATACATATTAACAGTTATAATAATATATGCATAACCAAGAGAAACTCCTATATAGCAAGTCACAACTATAGAGTAAAAGGCCAACGTCAGAATGCAATAGACAACTGTCAAACAGAAAGAGATTGCAAAATGCCCAGAGCTATTGATGCTCACCAAAGTCTCCTGAATCGTCCATAAGCCTCTACTCAGCGATCGTGACTAGTACTTAGACCAGAACCATAGTAAGATGAAAAAATGTATGGGTGAGCATTAGTAATAGGCACCTAGTAGGCATCATTGGCTGATAGAGTGAAATACAGTAAATATAGTATGCCAAAATGTATTGGTAAACAAAGTAGAGGTGAGTACATAGAAATGTACCCAGTAGGTTCAATCGACTGGGTAATAGAAATCAAATAAGTATGTGATAATAGAGAATACTACCACCTACAAGGAAAGGGTTAGTGTACATATAAACATTCATAACAATAGAATTCAAACAACAATGACAGTCAATAATGCAATGCACATGTATTGTATTAATGCAACATAGAAGGTGGAATCATGATGGAGTCTAGTGCCGGTGTATACATTTACTGAGACGAAGCTACCAGATAGAACCAATAAAGGTCTTGTCAAACCATATACAAAATTACTTAAGTGTCATGATGGTCGTTAGCATTGATGACACCTGAGCGGACTCTGGTGCTGATAAAGGGGTCTCTAGTATCTCGACAGACTCTGACGCCTTTGATACCTTGGCAGACTCTAGCATTGAGAGGGAGATATCAGGTAATACTTCTGTCTCAAAGCAAATGCAATATAAATGAAATACATGCCAAATCATAATAACAAGATATATATCAATAGTAGTATGCCTCGACTGTCTTTTGCGCCAGGAAGTAAATCTCAAGTAATATGACTATCCAAAATATCTCAGTGTCTCAAAGGTACGTATGCAATATGTTATATACACATGCCAATGCCACAATATGAATACATGTATGTAATATTACTTAATAATGATATGCAAAATAGCCATAATATCACAGGGCTATGTCAAATGCATCAACACGTACCACAAGGCCATCCACAGGTCTACCATCTAACCAATAATCAGAATATCAATGAAAGCAGACTCTTCAATTCCCAAAACAAGCTCATATATCTCAATAGTATACCACAATTATCATCAGTTCACAATATAAGTCTCTCCAAATGGTATCACAAGTCTCACATTACCACATAATATCCAACATATCTCAATTCTCAAGATTTCATCTCAGTTTATCAATAGAATCACAAATCACTCAATTTTTGGCATAATAGCTTCAAACATCATGGTCGTTCCTCAGGCCAGTTGATCCTTAGAGGTACTCGACATCCATCCAGATGAGCTCGATGAGCATCGACACTCAGAATAATAGAAAGATAGACAGTGCCACCCCAGACTCAGGTTATAGCTATTCGACCTCTCTAGTCTAATGAGGAAGACATCCACCAAAGCAGTTCCATACGGATGACGACCTCCAAAGAGGGATCTTCAGCAGATATAACTGATAGAGATAACTCTGATTCAGGAGATGAGTCTAGGTTTAAGTCCATTGAGTCCACCCTAGCACCAACAACTCCTTCTACTACACTGACAAGTAGATGGTGTGTCCAACATATGCAATGTATATATTGCAAGAACATCTAGCACGATGAGAGGGGTTGATAGGCCCGGACTATATTTGAGGAACCATGGATCATAACATCGAGGATTGATAGTGCTCCTGCACTTTGAGAAATCATGGCTTGATATCACTTAGAGTGATTAGTAGCACTATCAGGGAAGTACTCCATGATGCTTGTTCGAGAGTTTGATTTTTCAGATGCAACCATCATGGAGTCGACCCCAAAAGGGAAGAGATTCCTTATATAGCCCCACATTACTCAGATGATGGTAAGAAAAGTTCCAGTTGCTATATATGAGGCCACCATCCCCGTCTTTTATTTGGGCTTGAGTTTCAGGCCCCATGACTACAACTGAGTATCACTGCCGATTGTGGTAGACAAGGGATCGGGGTGTGATAAGATATATAACTTAAAAGGTCATTTTGATGAGATGGATCGCTGACTATATAGCTATGTAATGCTAGGACCCTGACTATATTTCTACTTTAATAGTGATCGTGAAGGCATCATTCGGCTTCACCGATAAGTTTTAGTGGGTTGTAGCATATTCATGGATCTGGCAGACTTAGGTCAACATTACCTTGACGCTAGAACATGCAGTTTTGGTTAACAGTATCATTGCTAGCTATGATATTATTTGGGCTTAGTTGATAGCTGAGAAGATACATAAGAGAACCATAAAGAGTTCCACTTCTATTTCCTTATCATGTTTGATATTTCGCTTATGTATAGCAATGGGTTTAGAGATTCTACACATAGTGGATGCCATGATCGAGGTTTAAAGGACACTAGAGTTAGCCTAATAAAGGCTGATGAGAATCTTCTGGCCCTCTGGAAAGCACCACATCCTCTTGTCTACCTACCCAAGATATTTACCGAGGCACCGCTGTCTGAGCCTCATTCATCTTCTACTACTGCAGCTCTAGAGATTGAATGGCCCATATTGAAAAATACTGAGAGAGATATGGAGCCCACTACTACTTCTATTCCTACACCATAGGTTGTGCCCACATATCCTTTCTCTATCGGTATGGTATACGTATTTGTAGCGTCGATTTAGACTCTGAATAGCAACAGGATCGATTGAGTCGCAGTTGACTCAGTTGCAATAGAAAATTATACCTTGAGTTCACAAGGCTATTTTAGAGGCTGAGGAGCGCATACAATCACATTTTGCTGCCATCCTTAAAACAGAGACATGGATCAATACATGGGCACATTAATGCTTTTGAGAGTCGAGTTGAATAGAACCTCAGTGTAGCCATGCCTACTGATGTTATAGCAATTCTAGAGGAGATACAGTAGCTTTGTACCAAGATGAGAGCGTATACCCGACACAATTGAAGAGGTAGTTTTTTAGTTGTCTAATGTTGAGGAAACACTATTCTGCACCCTAGGAAAGAGGCCTCATCATCAGTTGATGGAGATGGAGCAGTTCGAGAAGGCTAGACATCGTTCCATTGCAGATAAGATGGCTCGGCAGGCACTTGATCTTGAGAGGTGATGGATGCTAGACCCTCTGAACATGCTGTCGATACTAAGCAGACCGCCAGGTAGATTGAGGGTGGTCAGGCACAGATAGAAATTGGCGCTTAGGAGCCAGGAATATATGTTTTATGTGGTTTTGTGTTTTTTTAGGATTTCAAGAATCGGGATGATTTTGGTAAAAGTTCTGTAGATTTAAACTTTTTGGTGATTTACAGAGCAATCTATGGGCCATTTTTTATTCCACGAGTCATAGGATGAGTCATGGGTTAAATCTAGGGAAAGGCCAATTTTCAGATGTTGAAAAGTACGACTTGTCAGACAAGTTGTAGAATGCTTTACATCCCTATATGTGATTTTGTAGGTTAAAGATCAGAAAATATGTTGAATGTTGAAGTGTTATCTGACGAGGTCACTCATGAGTTGTATCTTATATGAAGGATGTAACACCCCACATCTTACAATACTAGTACTATGCAAATGAAACACGATATGGTTTGGTCAAATTAGCACCAATGTTTAAAAGTTCCTGAATCTCCAATTAAAAGGCGATATGTATGTCTAACGTTGAAGAGGGTCGAGTGTAAATACGTTTTAAGTCGAACTAAGGAGATCACAACCTTAAATAAAGTGAAAGAAGTGAGGTTCTTGTAGGATTTAAGAAGCCAGCATGTGAGTCACCTACTTGCTTAGCTTAAATTTGCTAGCTAAATGGAGACGAGGCCCGACATCGAATTTGTCCAAGTCTGATTATGAATGAAGTCTGCGTTAAGGGTGTAACTTTAGCCCATGTTTTAGCATCATAAATGGACTTTATTTTCAGCCCACGATGAATAATAAAAGGACCCAAGTACACCACAACCCACTTGGCTAATTGGGCCCAACTAAGTGAAGAGGAATTTGGAAAATGGGCAGCCAAGGCCCATCAACTTTGACACCCATTTAGGCACAAGTGTAAGGGCCAAGCTACTGCATCACCACCTTGATAATATGAGGCTTTAACCACATATAAAGTTCAGCCAAAAACTCCTTTAAAAGGGCTTACTAGTAGCACCATTAAGTCATTGTCAACTTGGGAAACAAAATCAGCTTTCACAAAGCTTTCTCTCTACACTTTCTTAAAATTGAAAAGCAACCACAAGGATACTTTTAGGGTTCTTAGAGAAGCCCTACATATTTAAGGTAATGGTAAGTAAGTTTAATTATGTGTTTAGTATGGTTTTCTTATAGAAAACAAGAGACTATGTTGGTTATGTATATGGTGAAATTTTGGACAACGTGCGTTCCAAAAGTTGTTGTACATTTTTATTGTTTCTTTGGAAGCTTTTCTCTTTTTGGTTGGATTGATTATGAATGGAGTATACTGTTATTAATGAGTATTGGTCGTATAATTATGTATAAAGGCTGTTGTACCATTTTTACAGTCCGGGAAAGTGAGTTCTTGTGTGATATCGTAATTATGCTCGTAATAGAGACTTGTGGGCTGATGGATAGAAGGATATTTCTTCATGTCCTTCATGACTGCTATGGTATTACTCAAAGACTGTTTTAACACTATTTTTATGTATATATGTCTTGAGGACAGTTTTGTTAAAGTTGGAACAGGTTTGGGATTGTCGACGTCAAAATGGGGCAAAAGGGACGTAATGTTATACCGCCTATTTGTATGTTGCGTAGAATTGTTATTTGATGTGCTTTGAGGGCTGTTGTAAGACCGTTATAGCACTAGAACAGGATGGACATGATATGTATTATGAGAATGTGTATTAGAGAATACGATTAGGTTGAAAAATACGCTCGGGTTTAAAATTATCCGCTTGCTGCCCATGTGTGTCTTTTTATAAGATTGGGCTGCGAAGATGTATTTATTGGCTGCTAATGCTAGTTTTATCACCTACTATATTTTTAATAAATATTTGGAGGAATGGAATGTTATCTCGAGGTAATAGCAATGTCGTACAGCGTGGTATGTAAGGCTACTTGATTTGGTATTATTTGGCATGAAACATAGATCCCTCCTTGGCACATAAAGACACTTACCAACTCTGACACAACTATTAACCGTGTCTTAACTCTTCTACATGTTCATATGCTCCAATACATATTCACCTTTAAATCTGCATATATACTTGGATACCAAGATACACGAGTTCGTTCTACTAAATAAAGTACATGTGTTGTTCTACCTCCAATGCATTTCATTATTTACGTAACTTACTCCTTTCATTATGGTGTTGTCTTTTGTGATTATTTACATGTCATATGTTTTATCTACAGTCCTACAACTCTAATATTATGGCCACTAAAAGAATCATATCAAAGGTAATTTAAAGATAAAGTTTATTGATGGGTGGTAACCCGAGGGGTGGAAGAATCACCTAGCCAGAGTCAATCCTATCACGGGGGATAGCCCAAGGGGTTAAAGGAAAAGCCTAGCCAGGGCCAATCCCAATATAGATTTACCACTAATCAGCTTGTCATTTTTATTACATGTTGTGCACAGATTATACAGTAAAGGTAAAGTAATAAAAATAACATAAATTACATGATTCTATAGTATAACTAAAGGTGGTCTCTTATCCTATACTAGTGCATAGTTCCATTTGAGTTGTTGCTTCAGATACAGTATTTGCTGCCTTACATATTCAATACATTATCTCGTACTGACGTCCCTTACGTGGGACCTGCATGCCATGCTGCAGGTACAGGTGCTAGTAGATCTCGCTAGTAGGAGTACATGATATCCAGCTGTTATTACCAAGCTCTAGGTTGATTTGGAGCTTTATGTGTCTAGCGATTATATTTTTGTATTATATAGTTAGTTGTGGCGGGCCCCGTCCTGACCTTTATCAAATACTTTTACTTATATAGAGGCTTTATAGACTATGTAAATTAAAATGCGGTCATGTCTCGTATTTTAGACGTCGTATCCCCTATGCCCTAGCCATATGCATTTCCTTTTGGCTTGTTATTAATGTCTACTTTCTTAAAGGCATGTTGAATGTAGAAATCCCTCATAATGTGTATAGAAAGGACATAGATATAGGTTGGTTCTCTTGGGCCTTATTGGCAACGGGTGCCAGTCCGCCTTAATGGGACTTTGGGCGTGACAGAAGTGGTAGCAGAGCGGGCCATCCTAGGGAGTCTACAATGCCGTTTCTATGTAGAGTCTTGTTAATAGATATTTTGTGCACCACATTTATAAGCAGGAGGCTATATGGCATTTCAGAGTTGTTGCTTTCTTTTTATTCTTTATATCGTGGCATAGAGCTAAGTGTAATAGGTGCATTATGTCTAACCCCTAAATTGTTTTGTACAACAAATATGCCAGAAACCAGGAAAAACAAAGGTAAAGGGAAGCAAGTAGAAGTGGTGGCTGGTACACCCAGTCAGGTGAGACAACGAAATGAGGTTCAAGAGGAGTCTCTGCTCCTCCAGCTCCCAATGAACCTTAAAGTAGTGAAATTCCCTCAGAACCACATATTGATGCTACCGTGCAGGATTTGAGAAATGCAGTCCAACTATTGACCATATAGTTGCTGGCCAAGGTCAAAGACAGGAAGGTCCGGTTATAAATGCAGGTGGTTCGAGTTGGGTGGTTGGCACAAGGATACTTGATTTTCTTAATTTGGACCCTCTATCCTTCACTGGGTCAGATCCTAATGCAGATCCCTAAGACTTTATTGATCAGAGTCAACACACTTTAGATGTCATACATATGAGTGGTATAGAAGCTATCGAGTTAGTGACATCTAGGTTGACGGGTGTGGCTATATTGTGGTATGAAGCTTGGAAGCAATCTAAGGGTATAGATACACCTCCAACTACCTGGAAAGAGTTAAAAGAGGCATTTCTTGACCATTACTTACCATTAGAGATCTGAGAGGCCCATTCAGATTAGTTATTGAACCTCCACCAAGGGAATATGAGTGTGAGGGAGTGTAGCCTTCAATTTAATTCCCTGGCCCGGTATTCTCTAATGTAGTTGCTACTATGGCAGATAGAGTTCGTCGATATGTGGATAGATTGGATACGTATCTGGTCAGAGACTTTACCAGTTCTTCCTTGAACAAAGACATGGATATAGATAGAATGCAAGCTTTTGCATAGAAAGTGGAGGATCAGAGGCAAAGGAGAAGGACACAAGAGTTAGAAAGGGCACAGTCCAAGAGGGCCAAGTCTATAGGGTAGCTGACACCACCCCAAGGTGAGATTAAGCCTCAGTTTTTTAATAGACCGCCTAGGCCATCATTCTCCTACTCTACAGCTAATGCTCCATCAAAACTTTAGGGGTCTAGGAGAAATCAGTTTGGTCTAAGAAGTGAAGGGTAAGGCACCCAGACAACAAGATATTCAGCAGGCCAGCGAATGACCGCTACGCATCTTTGTAAACAGTGTGGAAGAAGTCATTCAGTCCTATGTCATGTTGGTATAGATGCTTGTTATTAGTGTGGTGCGCCAGGGCATATGATAAAAGATTGCCTGCGGAGATGTATGGGTGATATAGCACAATCTACTTGATCATCTCTTGCATCATATTCGTCAATTCCTCTATTAGGTAGGGGTTAACAAGGACCTATAGGTCGTGGTAGAGGTGTTAGAGGGGCATCTAGCTCTAGGGAAGTCCAAAATCGCATTTATGGGCTGGGGAGTCGGCAAAATTTGGAAGCTTCACCTGATGTAGTCACAAGTATATTGTCCATCTTTTCACATAATGTATATGCATTAATTGACCCTAGTTCTACACTATCATACATTACCCCACTAGTTGCTGGGAATCTTAAGAGAACACCCAAATTATTGAACAAACCATTTGAAGTGTTTACACAAACCGGTGAATCTATTATGGATAGAAGGGTTTATTATCACTGTGTAGTAACTGTTTATGACTGTGACACATTGGTTGACCTTATTGAGCTAGAAATGGTGGAATTTGATATTATAATGGGTATGGATTGGTTAGCTTCTTGCTATGTCACCGTGGATTGCCCAACTAAGAGAGTGTACTTTCACTTTCCAAATGAGTTAGTTCTTGAATTTGAAGGCAATATTAGGGCACCAAAGAGTAAGTTTATCTCTTATTTTAAGGCCAGAAAGATGATATCTAAGGTTAATATATGTCATTTAGTTAGGGTGAGGGATATGGAAGCAGAATCACCAACTTTTAAATCAGTTCCAGTAGTGAATGAATTTGTTGATGTGTTCCCTGAAGAACTTCCAGGCTTACCTCCGGGACGAGAAAAAGATTTTGGTATTGACTTACTTCCAGGCACTCAGCCTATTTCCATCCCTCCATATAGAATGGCCCAGGAAGAATTGCATGAATTAAAAGAGCAGTTTGAATTAAAAGAGCAGTTAAAAGACTTATTGGAGAAGGGTTTTATAAGACCTAGTATGTCCCCTTGGGGTGCACCAGTGTTATTTGTACGCAAAAGGGATGACACCTTGAGAATGTGTATTGACTATTGATAATAAAAATAGGGTTACAATTTAGAATAAATACCCCCTCCCCAGGTTTGATGATTTATTTGATCAGTTACAGGGTACCAAATGCTTTTCAAAAATTGATTTGAGATTAGGTTATCACCAAGTGAGTGTGAAGGAGAAAGATATACCTAAGATTTCTTTCAGAACACGCTATGGTCATTTTAAATTTCTTGTTATGTCATTTGAGCTAACGAATGCACCAACAGTTATTATAGATCTGATGAACATGGCATTTGAGCCATACTTAGATGTGTTCGTGATAGTATTTATAGAAGACATTTTGGTATATTCAAGATCAGAAGAGGACAACGCAAATCACTTACAACAAGTGTTACAGGTTCTTCGTGATTGACAGTTGTATGCCAAATTTTCTAAATGTGAATTTTGGCTAAAATCAGTGATATTTTTGGATCATATTGTATCAGATGAGGGAATAAGGGTTGATTCACAAAAGATAGAGACTGTGAAAGATTGGCCAAGACCAACAACACCCACGGAAGTTTCGAGCTTCTTAGGTTTAACAGATTATTACAGGAGGTTTTTTGAAAGTCTTTCTTTTATTTCTGCATCTCTGACAAAGTTGACGCGTATGCAACCAAGTTCTAATGGAATGATGTGTGTGAAAGGAGCTTCTAGGAGCTGAAAAATAAGCTAACTTCTGCACCTGCGCTAGTATTTCTAGAAGACACCGAGGGGAATGTAGTGTATTGCGATGCTTCAAAAATTGGCTTAGGGTGTGTACTGACACAACATGGTAAGGTAATAGCTTATGCATTTAGACAGCTACCACCACATGAGAAAAACTACCCAACTCATGGTCTTGATCTAGCAATGGTTGTATTTGCTTTGAAAATATGGCACCACTATTTGTATGGGGTTTATATTGACATATATACTGACTATAAGAGTTTGCAATACATCTTTAAGCAGAAAGACCTAAACTTAAGACAATAGAGATGGCTAGAGCGAATAAAGAATTATGAAGTTGATATACTATACCATCCGAGGAAGCCAAATGTGGTAGCCGATACTCTTGAGTCGTAAGTCAATGATGAATACTGGTGATAAAGTTGTGATAAGTCAAGGAGTAGCTAAGGATCTACATCTGCTAGCCAGTTTGGGAGTTCGCCTTCTTGAAACTCCAACGGAAGGGGTTATTGTGCATAATGCTGCGGAGTCTTCATTGGTAATGGAGACTAAGGGAAAGGTAAGTTAGGGTATGATAAAGAGCTTTGACCTTACACAACATGAACTACTTTACTGCCAAAATAGATTATATGTGCCTGATATTAATGGATTAAAAAAGAGGATAATGGAAGAAGCCCATCATTACCGATATTTCATCCATCCAGGATCAACTAAGATTTACCATGACCTGAAGGGAATGTTTTGGTGGGGTGGCATGTAAAAGAACCTCGCAGAATTTGTGGCTCAATGTCCAAATTGCCAACAAGTGAAAGTAGAACACCAAAACCCAGGAAGTTATATACAAAGTATAGAGCTTCCAACATGGAAGTGGGATATGATCAATACAGATTTTGTTATCGGTTTGCCTCGCTCATTTCAGAAGTTTGACTCTATATGGGTAATAGTTGACAGAC
>JAABOM020060773.1:0-11588 GCA_011800125.2 Solanum clarkiae
AAGTTGACCCTTCTATCGACTCATACGAAAACTTGGTTGCTAGAAATTCTTTGAACTTGGCTTGATGTAAAAGATCTTTTATGACTGTAAATCACACCTAATATACTTTAAATACTTAGGAATTGATCCTAGCACGTATATACAACTTATAGGTTATTTGTTCACCTAACTTTTATAAAATCATACATTAGAACTACGACCTCATATCATCTTCCATTTTATTCTCATACTAAGAAATTGACTTTAACATCTATGCTCAATTAAGAATCTTTAATTAAAATCCTATATCATATGAAGGAGGACTCGGTCTTAGCTTAAAAAAAATTGGGGTGTTACAGGTACCTCTTAAACATTCACCAACATGGTTCCTCACACACTTGGGACATCTAGGAGGAGTAGCACCACCCTTCACAACATCACCTTGAGCCTTAGGATTGGCTCCTTTCTCGTTGTCAAATCTTTAAGAAGCACCTTTTGAAGACCCTTGCCCTTGTTGAAAGCGGTCACCGCCGGACTTACCTCTAGAAAATCATAACAAGTCCTCTTGGACTCTCTTGTTCTCATTTTTGAAGTTTTTAACTTTCCACTTGTTCGACACATGTCATGAGTCTAGAGATATCCATTTCTTTAATGAGCATTATGGCCTTTCACTCCATCTTTACCAAGTCAAACACATCCAAAGTGAATTTATTCATGCGGCCCTATAATCAGCCACCAAGCAAGGAGAAAATTTGGAGAACTTGGTAAACTTGAGGGCATACTCCCTCTCACTCATGCCACATTTCTTCAAGTTCATGAATTCCATCAGTTTGGCTTCCTTTAATTCAAGGGGAAAGAAACAATCAAGGAAAGCATCCTTAATCATTTCCCAACCGATAGGCCCTTCTTTAACTCTTTTGGACTTTCATTGAGTGAACCAAACTTGAGTAACTCCCTTAACTTGATAAGCCGCTAATTCGGCCTTCTCTTTGAAAGACACTCTTATGATCTCTACCACCTTATATATTTCATTAATGAACTCTTGTGAACTTCGTCAACCTTGGAGCTATGAAACTCCAGGGGATTCATTCTAGCAAAATCTCTTATTTTCAAAGCTGGAGTAGGAGAATTTGTAGAAGCAACGACTTGAGTCAACATAGTGATAGTGGCTCTAAACTCATAGTTGGAAACTTGGTTCACTTGAGAGGCTTGAGAAACCTGAGGAACTTGGCCTTTGTTAGCATTACCTTCCCTAGGTAAAGGATCACGTCGTGGAGCCATTTCTGAAAACAACAAGGGATAAGCATTAGGATAGGGGAGTTCTAAAACCACGACCTAGATCACAAAAGAAGAGAAGTTTTCCTCAACGTCTCATAGCCTCCTATTCATGGATCTGGCGCACTTCACACAATGAACAAGACTCTACTAGACGCGGCATGTTAGACTCCTTAGGAGGCTCTCAAACCTTATGCTCTGATACCACTTTTTCATAATCCGGAACTAGGGCCTAGCCGTGACACGGCAAATATGACACCCAAAGGCATCCCATCCAAACTTCATGTTCATATCATAAGCATTCATAAGATAAAATAAGCATACATAAGGGAATAAGCAAGAAGAAATGCATAAAACTAAGACCATCATAGTTTCCCTTAGGGGAGTATGCATTAATCCATTATGTCCAAAACATGCTTCTATATCGTAAGATCTTGGAGGATCTATAACATAGCTTACTAGCTCACCCTCAAAATATACATCGAAGAAAATGATAAAGTCTCAACATATAGAACTATCATAAATAAGATTGTTCTCAAAGTATGAGAACTCACCAACAATCTCCAAGCTTGGAATTCGAAATTTAGCCACGTAATGGAATAGGCGCCTTCTTCTGTCCTTGCATGGTTAGATCATGTAGGAAAAGAAGTATGTATTAGTATGTGGAATATACTATGTAATGACTGAACTAAGGGCCTAGTCGTCACACAGTGAATGAGATACCTGAAGGCACCTCACTCAAGCCATCTCAAGTATCTTAATCATTCATAGGTATTTAATGAAATCAATTTGCAGAAAACTAAGGGAAAGGGGCTATGGGACAGTTAAACAATGAAACGACATTAAAAAGTAGTGGAATTAACTACAATCATTTAATCTATAAGCATACCAACTACATTATCGACAGATGAGACCAGTAATGGTGGATCTCCATCAGATAGAAAGAAATCCAAAATAATGCAACAAAGAAAGTAAATGCCTTAGAAAGGTTACAAATACATAATCTCAAATTAAAACTAAAATACATGATAAAAAGAAAAGTGGAGGAGCTTATCACGATTAATAAAGCTAGTCATAGACGTCGAGTTGTAGCCATAAGCTGGTGAAGGACAGCCTGTTCCTACATGGTTAAATCATGCAGGCAAAATAAACGTTAGTACATTTGAATGTACTAAGTATATGAGATGCAATGCATGCATAAAATTGTAATGCCATCATTCCTAATTATAACATATGAGTATTCATAAGGTAAAAGATAAATAAACTAAGCTTAAGCATGCACAAGAAATATGACTCAAGATGATTATGAATCAATGCATAAGAAAGTACATATAATAAAAACATAACATGAGATCATAAAACTTGTGGGAATAGACCCATAACCGACTATAAGACTATGTGAGCTATTACATGGGATCCAATGAACTCCTTCCATTGGGAAAAAGATAATGCACTTCTTCCATTGGGAAAAGGAGAATTTACTTGCCAAGGTAGATATCAAAAACGTAATAACCTTGCAATTGCATCTTTCATAACATTTGGCCTACGTGGATCCACTAGCCTAGCCTATAAGGACCCTATGGTGGCACATAGTTAGGGACATTGAGATTTAGCTTTAAGGGGTCATGCCTCAACTAACGGAATGAGTCCTAATCCCAAGTCTTTTCAGTGCTAAATCATCCAACAGAATCTATAAAACATATTTTAGAATCATAAATAGCAACCAATAAGAGTAGCTCGAAACTTAGGAACCACCAAGTGAGGATTGTCCCTTCATCTTGGGGATCTATCTTAACATCTCTAGGGCAATCGTCATCATACATACATCTTTAACAAACTTAACTTTAAAGCTCTTCATTGATTCTCTAATCATAATCATAAATCATGTAAAGCTTCACTTGAAAACTAGGTGGGCAAGACTTTTATCATGGAACAATCATAAGTCGCATAAGTCATAAGGAAATTACTCTTTTTAAGGGACATCAAAAATTCCCTACCTTAATCAACATCAAAACCCATCATAGGGTCATCATTAATAGTTCAAACATGCAAATATACTTAGTAAAATAGTTGTAGCATATCATAAATAGCATTTAAAAACATAAATATTGTAAAATCATCGTAAGCATGCACATCAACTTAAGGAACTTAAAGAAAAGGTAAAATACTCAATGGAAAACTTTATGGGTGGCAGCGTAACCATAAATCAACTCACATACCTTGGGGAAACTAGAGCAAAACAAATTTGAAGCCTTTAGGGAAGAGTTTGGAAACCCTAGTTCTTGCCTTGTCTTGTTCTTGAGAGCCCTTTCTTGCCTTAGAATTTTAGATAGTGAAGAATGAGAGATTGAATGAGAGAATAAGGGTTTGAAGGTTGATATAGCTTCCCATTCTAGTTCCCAAATTGAATAGTTTAGGAATAGAAAGGACCGAAATGACAAAACTACCCCTCATTAAAACTATTGTAATTAACCTACGAAACCCTAATTATAGACATAACACACCTGAAATTCTTGAAAATTGACTTTGTTGTACCCAAAGCTATGAAGCCATATTACCGACTATCACGACCTGGACTTAGGGTCTAGGAGTGACATGACGAATGAGAACCCAAGAGTCTCCAAACAAGCCTTAGACTATCCATATCACACCATCGGTTTAGAAGCGCATGTGAAGAGTAAACACATAGTTCTAGGGGATAGAAAAGTATGACTCACGTTATGAGGATGTCATAGGGAAAGAAATTAACATGGATTCATATAACACGTATTACGTAAAGACTAAGGCACGAGTAAGTATGACTCACTCTAATAGGACAATTCGGGACTTAGGATCTTTCACATCATAACATATAGTCACATCATAATCTATACGTATAGACAAACTACATAATGATATCCAATAGATAATTATATCCATAAACATGATCTTCGAATACAACCCTTAGCATTTAAATGTAAAGAGTTTACAAGATGTCCAATAATGCCTCTAGTCATAAGATAGGACGGGAGCCAAGACATATCCGGGCTCACCCTCAAAGTAAATAACATAAATAAAAGCATCATAGGTAAAAGAAAGGTAGTTTGGCCTTGGAAGATAAGACTCACCACGACAAGAATCTCAAGATCCAAGCTAACCATCGTATGGTGGATGAAGGTAGCCCTCAATCCCTACATGGTTAGATCATGCAGTCAAAAGTATGTGTTAGTATGTTTGAATGTACTAGGTATGCGGGCATATAATGCGTATGACTTGTTAAACCTGCATGCAATGTTAGATGATAAGCGCACATAATATAGAAGGAGATCTATAGCAAGAGATGTAGTATAAAAATATGCCATGAAACTAATTTTTCATGAAATGCAATAATGCTCATATATAATGGGGATGGACTATAACCGACAAATCAAACTCATGCGAGCTATTATATGAATAAGTTCGATGAAGAAATCCCATCAGTAGGAGAAGATTACTTGCAAAGGAAAATCTACATCACACCTTACGACCCAGTCATTTCGGTGGATGTACACCTTCTTTACGACCCAGTCATTTCAAAAAGATTTTCAATATCATATCATATCATTGTATAACCATTCCTTACGACCCGGTCATTTCGGTAATGACTACTATTCATATGCTGCCACATAGTTCAAGGGAAGGGAGAAGACCCATGGGGATAGCCCTGATGCCCCAATTCGTCGGTGCTAATTCAAATATCCCACGAGAATAATTATACATATACATACTTTCAAAAGAGTCAATAGTCATTTCAAATCATTTCAGTGCAAATTTAGGCTTAAAAGCCAAACATTTTTCAAAAACCATTCATACTTGGGCTTAAAAGCCAAATCATAATCCAACCCATACTTTTCATGCATGGAAATAGCTCATCGACTTAACAATATATGGTGAAAAAAGTACCCAATATGCTTAAAGAGCCAATAACAATAGACATATATGTGTTCATATTCTTTTCATAACCATACTTTTTATCAAAATCATATACATAAACTTAATTGAGCTTAACCTACTTCTTAATTTTCATAAAATCCAATGTTCATGAATGTATATGTTATGAATGATATGTGAATAGCAATGGGTAATATAGATTCAGTCTAAAATCAACAATATAATATGGAATTCAAGTAATTCCATAAGTAAAATCTACATTCAAATCATAATATTGATTACTCATGCTTAGATCAAACTTTATAGGGACAATGCATATTCAAATATTTATATAAATGATGTAATTCAATATATCAGGGCTTAAATCAACTTAAAATCATCAAAAAATATACCCACACTTCAATTGAATTTATTAAACAATAATCTTCAAAATTCATATTTAAAGTAAGCAAAATTTCATGAGATTCAAGCGAAAAGAGTTCGGGTCTTCTTGGTTGAAAGGGACCAAGAATCAATCTCACATACCTTAGCTAATGAAGAAGATTCAAGAAGACATTTGATGAAAAAAGGGTTTCCCCTTGATTCCCAAGATTAGTTTTCACAAAAGTTTTTGATAGAGTTCTTAAGAAGAGTTTAACATACTTCTAAGTGTAAGAATAAATTTGAATGAGAGGAATAAAGTATAGATCATTTAAATGTCCTTAGATAGCAGAAAATCACAAAAGATTAGGATAAACCAATATTATGAAAAGCCCATTAATGAAACGAGTAGAAAAATTGAAGCTAGGGGTATCAGAGAGGTGTATATGGTCCGTGTAAGGATATATGGACCATATACTTGGTCTGCAATCTGATAAAGTCTGCAATGGTAATACAATACTCAAAAAATTTCAACGTAGGCATCCATACGGATGGCTTCACGATCCGTACCAAGCCATGAAGACCATATGCCTTCTCCATCCCACTTCACTTAGAAAATTCTTCATGACAAAGTTTCGAGATGGTGATCCAATACTTATAAAATTTTCACTCAGGTACCTATACGGGGACCTCACGGACCATGAAGGGTCATACGGTCCATGAGACGGTCCGTATGACATGCCTTGACTTCAAAATTGTGGATTTTCAAGGCTAAGGCTACCACATGGTCCATGAAGCCTCACACGGCTCGTGTGAGGTCCATGTGTAGTATGCCTTAGACCCAAACTCCATGTTAAATCCCAAACATTCCACACAAGGCCAAGGGCCACTCCAAGGAGGTTCCACAAGGTCCATATAGCCTCACACAGATTGTGAAGGCTTCTATTGAGCATCACTTTGGTCCAAAACTTTCTGGAACCAATTTTCCAAGCTCCACTGAGGTCATACAAAGTCTGGGTCCTTACACGGACCATATAAACTCTCATGGGTCATGGTTAGACTCATAGAGTCTTCCATACTTAACCATTTTTCACTATTTTCTTGGCCTTATTCCACGAAGCACCCTACGGACCATATCCTGATTTATAAGCTGTCTAATAACTCGTAGGTCACCGTTCAACAACTGCAAAGTTCCTTCATTTCTGATAGTCTCATTCACGACTTTATCTATGGATTGTGGTTCATTTTATGAGTCGTCACTTGGTCTATAGGTTACCTCCACACTTGAAAACTTTTTCTCTTGTTGAAGTTTTTTGTTTAAGAATGAAACCTACGAGTCATATGTGTACTTATGGGCCATAAGTCACCCCATGGAACCAGACTACATGCTATGTTCAAGCCAAATTCCTTGCACTTAAGGCTTCTAAATTGGGGGGTTGTTACATACTAAGTATGTAGGTATGCCATAAATCAAAGGACATCTCAATATAATATCAATAAGCATAATCATAATCGATAGGATAAGGACACAATACGCATGAGCAATGCAAGTTAAAATCATAAAAAGAAATATTATTAAATTCATTCGTAACCTTACCATACGTATGTGTATATAAGATCATAACTGACATATAAGATCACGTGGACTACTACATGAAATCTTGATATTCCCTCTACACCAAGCAAAAAGGAGTCTACTTTTCCAAGGTAGACTCGATCCTCACCCTATAGGCTCTATCCTAGCACAGCGAGAACCCATCATTTAATCCATCCTTTAGGCTCTATCTTAACACTGTGAGTGTCCATCATTAAAGCTAAATTGGATCTATTATCACACCTTTAAGGCATAAAATATGAACATCATTCCTATGGTAATACATAGTTATGGAACTATGGAATGTACCAAAGCTCTCTCGGTACTAAGTCATATCCCACGAAATACGTAAATCATGCATATATGTAACTTTTAACATAGTTCATACTTCATTTAAAAACATGTTTTCATAGTTCATAAAGTAGTCATTATAGCCTTTCATGAAAACATCTCATGTCATAAGAATACTCCATTTATTTTGCTTTTCATCATGGTGTGGGTAGACATTCTCACCTTAACATCATCATCATAAACATTAGGGTTTCATCACCTTCTTTATCATAGCATCATTATTATCATTGTCATAACATCATCATTATCATAAAATATGCTTTTACATAGTTAAGATCATAATCGTGAAAATTCATAGCTTTATCATAAGAGACTAGGGCTAAGTGCGAGTTCATGAGTATTTGAGTCAAAATCATGCAACTGGATAGAATTCATAGACGAAACATGTAATTAAAAATCAATTTAGATCACTAATAAAGGAACCCACATCAAATCATTAAGTCCTAATCATGCATATAGTTAAAGCACATACTTTTTCTTGGAAATCACATAAATCATATAATTCTTCATAATTAGATATAATCATCACGTAGGAATCATAATCCATGCATTTAAAATTATAGCATAAAAGTCCATAGAAAATCATCATGAAACTTTGACAAAAAGAGTTTTCGATTGGGCTTCGTGGATGAAACTAATCTATAAATGAAGCCATATATATCTCAAGTGAGAACTCTTTAAATTGAAGGGAAAATCTAGAAATCCTTAGGCCAACCTTCAAACCCTAACTTCAATGGAATCCTTCTTCTAGAGAAAGAAATATTTAAGAACCCTTGAGAGAAATATGAGGATGAATGACTTTGAAGGTTAGGTCGGTTAAGGTAGTTGAGAAAGCCAAAACGACGTAGTTTAAGTTGCAAACGAATTGAAAATATCAAAAATGCCTTCATTAAAAATTGAAAGAGTCATCTACGAGACCCTGTCTATGGGTCGTGGATACATCTACGGCTCGTGACTTGGACCATAGAACTTCCTATCATAAAAGTTGAGTTGCTAAAATTTGTATCTTTCAAACTACGAACATGCAGGACAACTCGTCAATCCATTTACGATCCGTAAGTCATCTCATAGAGTAGTTCCAGACTTAGAAAAATTTAGGCTCTTCTGGATCCCTTTTTACAACACCATTAATAGGCCATGGTTCTATATATGGTCCACCCTGTTAATCATGAATCAACTTCTAGAAACTCCCAAATTTTTCTTCTTTCTGGACTCAAGTCCACGAATCCACCTATGACCCGTGCTTATTTCCATGAATCGTAGACTGGCTCGTGTGACCAAGTCAATCCAGAAATTTCTCAACTTTTCATTTTCCAGGCTAAAAACATGCAGGATTTTACACACATATAGCTCCATGTTCATAACACCCACAAAGTAAGGTATAGTATACCTTGTCAAGTGTACCAAATATCATTTTTATTTTCTAATGTTACCCACTAGAAGAGACTTAGAGCATGTTTGGAAAACCATTATGATAATCGAATTTGATGTAATTGAGTGTAATTACAATGTCTAGCCTATTTGGTTGGACAAGTAATTACTTGGTGAGCAAATAATTGGGTGTAATTGGTAAGGTATAATTACACTCCTCATTTCACAGAGGCTGTGAATTGCTGGTAATTATATGTTGTAATTATAAACTGGTTACTCTTTATTTTTAATTTCTATTTTTATTTTTTTTATTTTAGTTTATTTTTTATTTCTATTGTTTTAAATTCTTATTATTTTAATATTTCTAAAATTATATTTTATTTTGTAATATCTGTTTTTCATTTCTTTCCCATTCTCAATTTTTATTTCATGTGATTTCACGTAATTTTTATATTATCTTTTTAATTAATTTATTTATTCTATGTTTAGTTTTTCTTATTAGTATAATTTTATTAGTATTCTAATTTTCAAATTAAAGTTGAATTGATTATTGAATAAAGTTATAAACTTACAATATTTTCTTTTAAATTATATTTATGATTTTATATTCTAGGGATAGATATGGTGTGGGTATCTTAGTAGACGAGAATCTGAGGGAGTATATGGTCGAGGTTAGAAAGGTTAATGACAAGATGATGTTTATCAAACTCGTGGTTTGTAGACATGTTGTGAACATAGTTGGTGCTTATGCGTCCCAAGTAGGCCTAGATGAGGAAATCAAAAGGCTCTTTTGGGAGAATCTGGATGAGGTTGTGAGAGGCATACCGGAGAACAGAAAAAATCTTCATTGGGGGTGACTTTAATGGGCATATTAGGGCTACTACTAACGAGTTTGAAGGTGTTCATGGAGGTTTTGATTTTGGAGAGAGGAATGGAATTGGGATGTCTCTCTTAGATTTTGCCAAAGCCTTTGAGTTAGTAATTGCTAACTCGTGTTTCTCAAAGAGGGAAAATCACTTGATTACCTTCTGTAGTACGGTAGCTAAGACTCAGATAGATTACTTACTTCTTCGAAAGGGCGATAGAAGCTTATGTAAGAATTACAAGGTTATTCCGATTGAAAATGTTTCCACTCAACATAGGCCTTTAGTGATGGATATGGAGATCAAGAAAGAAAAGAAGAAGAAGGTTATATATGCCCAACCTAGGATTAGATGGGGAGGCCTTACACCTTCCCTTTCTCGTGAGATGGAAGAAAAGTTGAGAAACTTAGATGCGTGGAATAGTGAAGGTAATGTGAACAATATGTGGGATATGGCTGCTGATTATATAAGAAAGGTAGCTACCAAGATACTAGGGGTTTAGAGAGGGATCTTCGGTGGACGTCAGGGCGATTGGTGGTGGAATGATGAAATCCAGGGTAAAGTGAAAGATAAGAAGGTCGCTTACACAGAGTGGTTAGAGTGTAGGGATGAAGATGAAAAGCAAAAGCTTAAGGTAATCTATAAGACAGCCAAGTCAGAAGCAAAGGTGGCGGTGACGAATGCTAAGTCAGCAGCGTTTGAGCGCCTTTTTGAGGAGTTAAGTGATAAAGGCAGAGATAAGAGATTGTATAGGCTTGCTAAAGTAAGAGAAAGGAAAGCTCGCAACTTGGACCAAGTGAAGTGCATCAAGGATGAGGAGGGCGCGGTGTTGGTGGATGACACTTCTATTAAATTAAGGTGGCAAGCTTACTTTCATAAACTCTTAAATGAAAAAGGAGATAGAGATATTGAGCTGGGTAAGTTGGTACACTCCAAAAACCATCATGATTTTGGTTATTGCAGGTGGTTTAGTATTAAGGAGGTAAGACGGGCTATTAGTAGGATAAAGAGGGGGAGGGCGATCGTCCCCGATGAGATTCCGGTAGACTTTTGGAAGAACATGGTCAAGGATGGCATAGAGTAGTTGACTTGACTATTCAATGCTATTATGAAGACTGCCAAAATGCTTGATGTATGGAGGAGGAGTATAATGGTTCCATTGTACAAGAATAAGGTAGATATTCAAAACTGTAACAATTACAGGGGTATCAAGTTGTTAAGCCACACTATGAAGGTCTGAGAGAGAGTAGTGTAGATAAGGGTGCAAAGAGTAGTATCTATCTCAGAGAATCAGTTTGGATTCATGCCGGGGCAGTCGACTACTGAAGCAATTCATCTTGTTCGGAGGTTAGTGGAGAAATATAGGGAAAGAAAGCAGGACCTTCATATTGTGTTCATTGATCTCAAGAAGGCATATGAAAAAGTCCTAAAGGGATGTCTTTTGGAGGTGTCTAGAGGTGAAAGGTGTCCTAATGTCATATATCAGGGTGATTAAGGACATGTACGATGGAGCCAAAACTTGAGTAAGAACGGTAGGAGGAGACTTTGAGTATTTTCATGTTGAGATGGGACTCCATCAAGGATCTGTGTTGAGCCCTTTCTTGTTTGCCTTGGTAATGGATGAGCTGACACAATCTACCTAGGAGGAGGTACCAAGGTGTATGCTATTTACAGATGACATAGTACTGATTGATGAGACTCGGACTAAAGTTAATGATAGGATGGAGGCCTAGAGACACGCCTTGGAGTCCAAAGGATTCAAATTGAGCAGGACCAAAACTGAATACTTGGAGTGCAAGTTCAGTGTTAAGAGGGATGAAGCAAACTTTGATGTGAGGCTTGCCACTCAACCTATCCCCAAGAGGGAAAACTTTAAGTATCTGGGG
>JAABOM020060774.1:0-11586 GCA_011800125.2 Solanum clarkiae
CTTGTTTCTCTTGAATTAAATATGATACTCCTTATTTCCTTTCTTGTGTTTCTTTATCTGAAGGTGCCATGAGCCTAGTGGACTCAATTGTGCATTTCATCATGATAATATTTATTTTTAATCCTCCTGATTGGAGACTACTAAGTTTTTTTTTCCTCTCCTGTTGCATGATTTCCACCCCTCGAGCCCACATTTGGACCCCCATTTGCATCTTTTGGGCCAAAGAGGCCCAAATTCGACTTTTATCTTGAGTCAACCCAATATACAGGATAAGAAATATAGGAATGGAAGCTGATATATGGGTTTTGAAGATCAAAATCAGTGAATATACACTGATATACAGAAATATACACTAAGTGTATATCACAGAGAAATGGGCCAAGCCCAAGGAGCAGCAGTTGGGAAATAGAAAGGACAAGGCAGACCCAATTGTTACATTAGGACAAGTTGACCATTTGGGCCTGCCAAGCCAATACCTAGTTTATTTATTTTATTTTTGCTTTATTTGTGTTGTGATACTTGTTATTGTTTCTAACACTAACATTTGTTTGTTTTATTTAATCTAATTAAATTTCCCAACGATGTCCAAACCATTTATGTTATTTTTTTCTTTTTTTAAAAAAAAAAGTATTTTGTATTTTTAAAATAATAAAATAAAATAAAAAATAAAAAAATAAAATTTTACATTCTAGTCCAATTTTCAAATATAATCAATTTTCTCTTAAGTTTTAGTAAACTAATTTCAAAATAGTCAACTCTAGTCAAGTCTTTCAAAATTAATCAATTTCGAAACCAGTCAACCTTTTTCAGGTCAAATCAAAAGTTAGTCAAATTTTCTAATCGCCGGATAACCACATTTAGCGGCCATTTTGAGTGCATAAAACCTTCTCGAAATGAAAATGTGAACCCGAACCTTTTCTCTGAATTTTAAAAGATTTTTCTGTTAGGTCTTTTAAAATATTTATTGGTTTTCTAATTATCCTTAAAATTAGGTGGCGACTCTGTTTTCCCTCGAAATTTGAAAAAATTGGTCCTCTCTTAAATTAATTGAGTTTTAAACTGATTTTTGATTTTCTTTTCAATAAAAGTCATTTTTTCGGCATAACAAGGACGCATGACGATGAGACTATTCCTCCTTTTCTTGGCTAGAGTTTGGTTGTGCTTTGAAGATTGTTGGTAAGTTTCCATGCTTCGTGGACAAACCTTGTTCATGTTATGCTTTTCTATATTGAGATTTTAAATTTTATTTTTTTATTCTATCTTGAAGGTGAGCTAGTAGCATGTTCTAAACTCTGTGTCTAAGATATATGAGTTAGCAACATGTTTTTGATATTATGATGTAATACTCCTAAAGGAAATTATGACTTTGATATTGATATATGTAACACCTTGAAAATTCCTAGGCTAAGGTCCAAACTTCCCTCTTATGCGTATAAGACTATGTTGAGTGATTCTAACCTTCCATATAGGTATTAAAGTCCATTCTATATGGGGATGAAAGATTTGAGATGAATACAAATTTGAGATGAATTGAGGTCACAAAAATCTTTTAACGCAAAGTTGAGTTGAAACCTTCATTACTAATTGAGTTTCTATATGAAATTTTGTGAAATTAAGTGACCCAATATTTCCAAAGCTTTGAATATATTTTAAGATCCTTTCCTAAGTATTTTAAGCATGTCAGATATGGTTTGAGACCATAAGGGACACCCAAGGCCAAAATCAAGTTCAAAACTTTTCCATCGGCTAAGTTTTGGTATGAGTTCATAGAAGGGTCAACTTCAAATGGCCAAATCTCTCAATAAATAATGAGCTAGGTGATCTATAATATATCAATTAAAGATCTTTGAATCAGTTTTCCAACTCATCTAATTTTGCTTTAATAGGGGTTTGAAGTAAAATGTTATGACCATTTTACTGAAGCCTGCCGAATCTATGAAATTGGGTGACGATCAATTTGACCACCGAACATCTCAGCGATCCGTCAATTGACCACCAAATTATTCCAAAAACCTTCAAAAATTGTTAAAAAAAAGGCCGACCCAAGGTCACCATTCAATGTACCACTCAATGGTTCGGTGATGGGCCCTAAAACCACCAATTTGGCAACTGAAACTCATCAAAAAGTCATTTTTTAAAAACTTTTGATGATTATTTGACTTTCTTAAAAGGATATTTTTAAAATTTTACCCTTCATTAACTTTCCTAATCCTATCATATAGCCCAATAACCTCCCATTAACCCATAAACTCCTGAAAATATTAGATTTCTACGTTCAAAGTTCTCCCAAAGAAGATCCTAGGGTTCTTCATATTCAAGTTCAAACAAAATGTCTCTTCAAGAGATTTTTATTTTCCAAATATGTAAGAATATCTAAAGCATGGATAGAGTTCTTCCATGTGCCCCATAACCCATATCAATTGAATTGTGAAGATTTAGCCTCCATGAACGATTTCTTGAGAATTTTCTTAAAATCCTAGAATATTCTCACATGCTATTATATAATTGATAGTTCTCATGAGTTAACTTCTTGAATACCTGTATTGTATCGATTACCACATAAACATCGATTATATGTCTCTTGAACTCAAATATTTAGATGCATTGATTGGTAATAGAATATTGTGAAAGTATTGAGTTTTTATGCATATTTCTTTGAAGTTTTCTTGTAAACTATATATTCTATGTATTTTTATATACTTGATGATAATTATAAACTTGATTTACTAAACAAATATTTTTATATAAATTATTTTATAAATACTATATTTTTTAAAAAAAAAAAAATTGCATGAATGAACCTAGGGATTGAGTTTAGAGCCTTGACAGTATGATTGTGATTATGATGTGAGAATAATGATGATTATAATGTTCATAGAACATGGTGGTCCTATAATTCCTTATAAATTGAAGTCCTCTAAATGATTTTCTAAAAACTTATTGAAGGATGTGATTGAAAACTGATTGGATGATTGATAGGCTGAAAGGCTTGATTATGATGGATTGATAAGAGTCCTTATGAGACTCATTAATTAGATGAGTCATTTTATGAGTATTAAGTCTTAAGAGGAGTATTAAGCAACGAATTGAGTGAAAGTAAGTCTGACTTGAACTCAATAACTACATCTCCAGCATAGGCTTAATTAGATAGAGGCCTTACCTCTGAAGTACTTTAAGAGGGTTTGGTTGATTGATTGTGAGCGTCCCTTACCCTCGCAAGGTATTGGACTGGTGGGCAATGACACCAGTTTGTTATATCATTACCGGCTTATAGGTGATGATTGTTGGTTAGAGAAACGCCTAATACGATATGATAGTACTTTGATTGGATTGGATTGGATGTGATTGGTCTCTAGCTAAACTATATTTTTTCTTGACTTATGACATTCTAATTGAGTTACATATCTTTCTTCATTAATTTTTTTGAGTTGAGTCCCTAGAGTTGAGTATCTATGATTGTGTTTTTTTTCTTTCTAGCTATTTACATACTCATACATTCCAAACACTGACATCCATTTGGACCTGCATCTTTTCATGATACAGACACATGTATTAGAAATCGTCAACGGGCGCTTTGTTGTAGATCTTATCTCTATTAGCTAATTGGTGAGTCTTCCCCTGCATTTAGAGGATATCACTTATGTCCTTCTTGATTTGAGTTTAGTACCTTTATTTTGATTTGAGGTATCCATGAACCTGTCATTGGAATTATCTAGATGCTTAGAGATAGAGGATTCATAGACAACGATGGATTAGAGTTGATGTTTAATTTTAAAAAGACTTGTACTTTTCAAACTATTTTCACAATATTGAATGGATGTGGATAGTTAGTTTTAACCATTATTTTATTGAGTCTTTAATTGATGATCCCACTAAAATGCTCCTTGTACATAACTAAGTCTTCCGCTGTTGATGAATGAGTGATTGAGCCAAGTGGTTCGCTTGAGAACCAACAATGGTTCTCGAGTGCCAGCCACACTAAGAGTACCCTCCCAGGGCATGACAATATATTTTGCTTGCTTACTCTCTTATGAATTACCTATTTTACCTTATGAATGCTTATGATATGAACAAGAGGCTCGGATAGGACACCTTCGAGTGTCACATTTGTCGTGTCACAGCTAGGCCCTAGGTTCGGGTCGTGACATTTGATATCGACCCCAACCCTGAGAGATTGTACCTTCATCCAAACCCAACCTAATATTGATACCTGACTTGAGACCTAATCCTAATCTCAGATCTCGAACAGGCTATGAGTGGCACCCACAGGAACCCTCCAATGGGAGAACTAAGAACTTAACTCAACTAACTAAAACTAGCAAAATCTAGATATTTTAAGTCATGTAAGCAAGTTTAAATAGGTAAACAGTTAAATTCCTTGTCACTTCCCGGGAGGGTACCCAAGACGTGGCCAGCACCTAGAAACTATTGCTAATCCCCAAGCGAACCACTTAGTCTCATCATATCAGTTCAGTTGAATAAACTTTACTAATTAGCGGAAGGAAAAGAAAAGTAAATGGACACATCTCATCTGGTTCTCAAAATAATATAATAATAATAAAAGACTTGTAGAAAGAACTAGCTCACAATCTTGTCAATCAACATCCAACTCTAGTCTATGAAGCCTCTATCACTATCAAGTAGTGCCAATGATAGACCCATGGCTACCTCAATGAAAATAAAGCTAATCAAGTCTAACTCTAAAGTAAGTTAAAATAAATATAATGAATCCTCCGAAGTAGGGGAGGCTCACCAATTAGCTGAAGGTCCTAGATCCTCAACGATGCGTCTGTTGATAATGTCTAATCCCTATATCTCATCGTAAAATGATGCAGCGCCGAGTGACGTCAGTATGTGAAATGTACGATATGTAAAATGGCTGAATGAAATAGAAGCAGGTAGGATAATATGGAATAATCATCAACTAAAAATAGTAACCAATCAATATGTCAAATGTCTATCTAAAGTAAGAATAAAGAGTAGACAAGTGACCCATCAACCAATCAAACCTCATCAATCAAATCAGACATAACCCAATAGAACTCGACTCAACTCATCTCATCTCGACTCAGAGTATTAAATGTAAGAACTTTCTAGGAGTTTCTCTTATCCGACAACAATCACTTATGAGCCAGTAATTGTACAACAAGCCATTGTTGTTGCCATAACTGTTTCGTACTGTCCAGGTAGAGAACAAATTGAAACCATAATGGATAATCTAAAATAGAGACGACAATCTACAAGTCCTCTATCTTTTCAGGGACTTCTATCCAGAGGCAACCTCAACATAATATAATGTGATGGTCCTAATCCTCACCTATACCTAGCTATGTAGTTTGACAAGTGCGAGTTGGATTAACTTTTACTCTTTCAGTGCTCGATATCATCTTGCTTGCTTCTGGCGAAGCTTTTAGCTCTAAATAATAAGAATTCTGGTATGGCAGGAATACTGCTGACCATTACTCCTAAGACTCAATGCTCATAAGAAAATCCATCCCAATCAAACTATCTCAATCAGCCTCGTAGAGGCACTTATCATTCAATCAGTCTCCTAAAGACTCTTATCATCTCATCAATCAACATCTTAATTAATAACTCAAGGCTTAGAATAATCATTAGGAAAAAATCGAATAGACAAATCATTAGAGTTCATTTATAGAGACTCATGGGACCATCAAGTTCTATCAACTCATCATCATTCTCACATCACAATCACAATCGAAATTCTTAAATCAAGGCTCTAGACTTAATCCCTAGATTCATTCATGCATGTTTTCAAAAGTTAACATATGAGATTTATACAATATCTCATGAAAAGTATTCAAATTAGGAAAACAAGTTTATGATGATCATCAACATAAGAAAATACATATAATTAATATAAACTTCAAGAAAAACTATCAAGAATCATATATGTAGACTCACTAGACTTTTAACTCTTCTATGACCATCTATGGGACATATAAGAGACTGATCTCATGCTTTTAGTTTAGCTTTACATACCTGGGGTAAAGCTTTAGCGATTAATCTTCAAGTATTCTCCCTTGAAGTCTCCAATCTACGTTCTTCTCTTCTCTTCTCTCAAGCACTAACTTTCTACAAGACTTAGAAACAACTTAGAATGGGAGTTTAGGCCCTTTTTATGCTCAAAATGACCTACTTTTGATCATATTTTGAGTTTAGAAGGGGTTGGAAATTGTCTAGAATGCCCCTCACAAATTTTAGAAAAATTTCACTTCGAAATAGCCAATCTGCGATGCGGACTAAGCGCGTACATATATATATTTATATATTTTTTTTAGAAATTTTTTGAATGAGTTTTTCAATCCCGTAAAAATAATTGAAAAGAATAAGTGCATCTCCACTACAGAGGCACGACGTGCCTCTGTTACACACCAACACTATTTTTCATTTTTGGACCGAAAAATTATCTTTTGATTCGATCGTTCTAAAATTTGATCGAGACTATTTTTGCACTCAATTTTTCATGCTGATCACAAATTCTGTCTCGAATTTGCAAACTGAGTATGGAAAGATGCGTTATGCGCGTACCTCTCCTCTAGAGGTATTTTGGTAATTTTATCGGGTGTTACATCATCTCCCCCTTGGGATTATTCCTCCTCGAATGATGGGTAAAGGTGGATATCAAGGCATGAATAGACTCAAAACTCATCTCAACATTCACATCTATCAATCAAACTCTCGACTCTTCTTTAATCATCAATCAACTCTATTCGGACTCAAGAATATACTATCAACTCAAGAATAAATCTATCAATTTAGTTAAGGGTAAGGAAATTACCTTCAACATTTTCATCATTAGGTACGAATAGGTGAAGATATTTTGCTTTCATCTCTTCCTCAACTTCCAATGTGGCTTCCGCAACGAATTGATTTCTCCACAAGATTTTGACTAAGGCTATCTCTTTGGTTCTTAACTTGCGAACCTGACGATCAAGGACTGAACCGGAATCTCTTCGTAGGAAAAGCTATCCTTCACTCTAATACTTTCAACAGGGATCACCAAGGCAGGATCTCCCAAGCACTTCTTCAACATTAAAACGTGGAATGCTGGATGAATACCGTCTAACTCAGAAGGAAATTCTAACTCATAAGCAACCTTCCCAATCCTCTTTACAATCTGATAGGGACCTACATAGCGAGGACTTAATTTCCCCTTCTTCCTAAATCTCATGACACCCTTTATAGGTGACACTTTCAAGCATACTGAATCATTTACCTCGAACTCTAAGTCTCTTCTCCTCACATCGGTGTAGGATTTCTAGAGAGTTTGTGCAGTCTTCAACCTCTCTTTAATGGCCTTAACCTTCTCTATTGATTGATGACCCAGATCAGGCCCAATCAACTCCGCGTCTCCAACTTCGAACCACCTAATTGGTGAGCTACATCTCCTCCCATACAAAGCAGCTTCGTGGGGAGCCACTTAGATGCTCGTATGATAACTATTGTTATATGCAAATTCAATCAATGATAGGTAATTATCCCAATTTTCTTTGAAATCAAGAACACAGGCTCTCAAGATATTCTCTAACATGTGGATTGTACGCTCCAACTGACCATCTGTCTGTGGATAAAAGGCCATGCTCAGATTCATTTTAGTACCCAATCCTCTCTGAAAGATCTTCAAAATTGAAAGGTGAATTGAGCTCCTCTGTCCGAGATGATGGACAAGGGAACTCCATGCAATCTCACAATCTCTTAGATGTACAACCCGACATACTCCTCCATAGTGTTAGTCATCTTAACTGCAAAGAAGTGAGTCGATTTGGTCATCCTATCCATAATCACCCATACAGAATCATGTTGATTTTTAGACCTCGATAGACCAGTAATAAAGTCCATATTGATCATCTCCCATTTCAACTTAGGGATTTAAAAGTTCTGGGCCAATCCACATGGTCTTTAATGCTCAACTTTCACTTGTCGACAATTCTAAAACGACCCCAAAAGTGCCCGAAAATGTGCCTCGGAATGCCCAAAATTTTAAATTCAATATATCTCAAAATCCATGTGCGATATCAAAAATACGACTTCATATTCTTGGTCAAGGGGTCAAAATTAGGGCGAGAAGGGTCTAACCCCGATTTAAAAGCGAAAGATTAACAATTGTAATTTTTCAAAGTGCGAATTCTAGAGAGGAATCCGCGTCGCGGATGTGTAAAAAGGTGCATGTTTTCTTTAGCTCAGTCTAGGACTTCTAAGTCTTGGGCCTAACCCAAATGTGTTTTTACCTATACTTAGTCATATTTCACCCGCATACATCCTAAACATTCCCCATTACCCATTAAAACACTTAGCCATATTTTCAGTCCCAAATTCTAATCTCAAACCCTCATCCGGAACTAAAAATTTCCTTCAAGGTTCTTCTTTAAGCTTCAAGTCTCCATCTCCAATCTTCACCAAGCTCATCTCCATAGTATGTGGGTTTCTTTCATGAGTTTCTTTCGCCCATGATACCCAAGTCTCCTTTTACTTAAATTGCATGATTTAAAGTTGATTTACAAATGGGTCTTGCTTATTATGAAATTCACTGCATACTATGTTAAAGTTATGCAAAATTGTGACTATTTTATATTTTTTGTCCTACAAATCTTTGATCTATTGTAAGATTTGAGGAGGGATTTTGATGTATGTTGCTTGAGGGTGTTGCAAGGTGTTGATTGATGGTATTACAATAGATTTTTTTGCATGATTTCATCTCTATATTTCATGGTATTATACTAGCATTACACACCCTCTAAGTGTTCGATAAAATGTCCGGACGTGGTTTCTTGAGGAATTGAAGGTCCAAAACATGAGATATGATATGAATGACTATATGATGATGAAAAGAGCTTGTGTATATGATATAAATTTTATATAAAGTGTTGCATTATACCATGCCCGATCTGGATAACCTAGTCGATGGGTTAATATCTCAAACACCAGGGTGGTAGGTGAGATTGTCACTAACCTAGATGAGGGGTTTGTACCTCACACACTAGGGTGATGGGTGTGATCATCACTAACCTAGATGAGGGGTTTGTACCTTACACACACGGATAATGGGTGCGATCATCACTAACCTAGATGAGGGGTTTGTACCTCACACACTAGGGTGATGGGTGAAATCATCACTAACCTACCAAGGGGTTTGTACTTTGGAATCTAGCTTGGTCTCTTATACACATATAATATCCTATATGAGCATGAGTTACTTAATCACGTTTTCCTTATGTATTGATCAAACATGCCTTATTGATATATTATGCCTATTGCCTATTGTATGCATTTTGATTAAGGTACCTATCTCTTGTTGCATTGCATCCTACATACTTAGTACATTCAAATGTACAAGCGCATACTCTTTCCTACATGATATTACTATGTAGGAGTCGGTGCCCAAGTTGATCATCCTCCCCTCTACGTGGCTAGACTGATACTACTCAAGCTTGTGGTGAGTCCTCCACTTCAGGGATCTTAGTCTATGTTGCTCTTATTATGTATTGAGACATTCTTCTTATTTTCTATTTTGACTATGTGGGTGAGCCCAGTTGCTTGTCTTGGCCCTTGCTCTTAGCTATGTATTAGAGATATTTGTTGGACATGATATATATCTATAATATAAACGTTGACTCTTTGTCTCTTGATTATGTTGTTATACAAGCTTTTCCCTTAGCCCGTGTGCCCCGATTCTTATGTATTATGTCTTTTATGTGCTTCTGCGACCAATGATGTGCAATGATAAGTTAAGAGGCTTATTTGGGGTTCCTTCGGGTTCCCCATTCGCCGTGTCACGTCTAGGCCCTAGGCTTGGGTCATGACAAACTTGGTATCAGAGCACTATTAGAGTCCAACATACCGCATCGATTAGAGTCGTATTCATGGCTGTGAAGCGCGCTATGACTATGAGGAGGAGACTATGAGACATTTTAGAAAATATTTCCCTTCTTTATATTCCAAGTCGTGCTATAGAGTTGTGAAAAGTTTTCCCCTCCTAACAATTGTTCTTTTCTATGCTACATCATGTCAAACACTAGAGGAAGAAGGGCCCAAACTCCCAAGGAGCAACCTACCAATGGTGAGCTCCGGGATGCTCCCACTATGCTTGCCCAAGTTTTGGCCAACCAAATCAATCAAGGGGCCCAAGACTCTTATGCTACTACCCTAGGAGCTAGGGTAAGAGACTTCATGAAGATGAATTCTCTAGTGTTCTATGGGTCAAATGTGGATGAAGATCCATAAGAGTTCATTGATAAGGTCTACAAGATCTTGAGTATAATGGGTATTAGGCCGAATGAAAATGTGGAGTTGTTAGCATACCAGCTCAAAGGGATAGCCCAAATATGGTATGATCAATGGAAGGGTGAGAAGGGAATTGGTAATGTGGTGCTTTAAGAGGAGTTCAAATCGACTTTCCATAATCGGCTTTTCCCTCTTGAGATTAGGGAAGCTAAGTTGGTGGAGTTTATGAACTTGAAACAAGGTACTATGAGTGTGTGGGAGTATGCCCTCAAGTTTAATCAACTTTCAAAGTATGCTCCTTATTTGGTGGCCAATCCTAGATCTAGGATGAATACGTTCGTGATGGGGGTCTCCGACTTGGTAAATGAAGAATGTCGGTCCGCCATGCTAATTAGTGACATGGACTTATCTCGGTTGATGACATATGCCAAGCAAATGGAGGAAGAAAAGTTGAGTAAGATAGTGGGGCATGCGGCCAAGAGGGCCTGGTTTAAGGGTAAATTCCAAAAGGGTACTAGATTTCATAAAGGCCAAGGGTTTCATCATGCTACTAATAAGGGGTTTGCCAATGAACTCCCTAGGCCTCAAGGTGTTGGTGGTGTGGCTCCTAATGGTGTGTGTCCTAAATGTGGAGGGGGTCATAGAGGCCCATGTTTGAAGGGTTCTAATGCATGCTATGAATGTGGGGAGCTTGGTCACAAAAAGATAGATTATCCAAGAAACCGTGGCAAAGGTCGGGGTGCAAATGCGGTTCCATTGGGCAGAGGTGGTCCTCAAGGTGGTTCCTCAAGGCACAATCGATTTTATACTCTACATGGGAGGCAAGGGGTTGGTGAGGTTCCCGATGTTGTTACTGGTGTGTTGAAAATCTTTGACTTTGATGTGTATGCTGTGACTGATCCGAGTGCCACTCTTTCCTTTGTTACCCTTTTTGTTGCTAAAAAGTTCAATGTTGACCCCAAGTTGTTACATGAGTCATATGAAGTGTCTACTCCTATTGGTGCCTCTATTGTTGCTAGAAAAGTTTATAGAAGTTGTCCTATTTACATTTTGCATAAGTTGTTGTCTTGTGATCTTATTGAATTAGACATGGTAGATTTTGATGTCATTCTTGGGATGGATTAGTTGTATGCCTATTATGCTTCTATTGATTGTAGAACCCATAGGGTCAAGTTTTAATTCCCTAATCAACCCATCCTTGAGTGGGAAACTCAAGATGTGGTGGTCAAGGGTAGATTCATTTCATGCATTAAACTCATAAGTTGATCTCTAAGGGGTGTCTTTATCATCTTGTGAGGGTTAGAGATGTGGAGTCTAAAGCCCCTTCCATAGAGTCGGTTC
>JAABOM020060775.1:0-46275 GCA_011800125.2 Solanum clarkiae
CTGTACTGTATTTTCTTATTTAATTTAAAAATAGAACTTCCATTTTTAAGTTTGTTAAAGTAAAAAGTGATTTATGAAAAATCAAAATATAAAAAAATATAAGAATTAGTCAATTAAAATTATATTATATAGTGTAATTTTTTAAATAGTAAAATATGAAGAAGTACCGTAGAAATTAGAAATGAAGGTTGTGACTTTTGCTTTATAATGTATTAAAAATAATGTGATATATATAAATATACAAAGTGAGGTATAAAAAGGGGTTTATAAGAATGTCTTTGTCATTTATCATTTTTATCCTGGGATAAGTTATTTGGGATTAGTATATGAGCCAAGAGGAGGGATAACTTATCTCGATACTATTTGTTAGTCCCGAAATAAATTATCTCGAATTTGCCAATCAAATAATAATTTAAAGACCATTATATTTTTATTTCAAAATTATTTACGCTTATTCTTCACGCCAAACTGCCCCGTAATTTTCTAAAAAAGTCAAAAGTCGAAGGGAGCATGTAGTAAGATAAATTAATGGCAGCCCTTTTGCAGACTATAACAGCTCGCTTGTAAGACTATAAAAACAGTTTTCAGTATTAACTCTCAACATTTTACTCCGCCCATTCATTTTATGTGGCTGTATTTGATTGCATTCCAATTTGTTGTTAAAAAAGATTTTGGTTCCTAAAGAAGGAAAAGGACTTTTGGCAAAAAAAAAAAAAAAAGGCTCTTTTTCAATCTTCTATTACAATTTGGATAAGAACATGTATCATAAATTTAAAATAATGATTGAAATTTAATAAACTAAAGTAAGTCTTAAAACCTTAAATTAAGATAATTACTTTGATATATTTATTTTAAAATTATTTTTTTAATCTCATAATTTTAGTTGCACATGATATCTTTCCTAAACGCATTAAAAACTTTTCTTACTTGCCTTAAATTAGTTTTTGACGAAAAAAAACATACTTGCTTCCATTTTTATTTTTTATGTTTGGCTATGTTTTTTCATTTCAAGTTATATTTAGTCTAGTTTGGACACTTCGAAGAAAATTGCTATACTTAAAGAGAAGATAGATTTAGACACTCGCACCTTAAAAAAGTATATTACTAAAACTTTGTGTAACTTTTTCTTCACTTGAGCAAGTATTGTAAAATAGTGTGGCAATCAAATATTTAAATATTTGACAAAATAAAGATAAATATAATAAAGAATAGTTGAAGATACATCTTTTAAGTCTTCAAAGTTTTATGATTGCTGTTTTAAAAAAGAAAATAGAAAATTAAAAAAAATAAATTTAGTGGCTAAAATTGGGAGATTGTCTTATATTTTGGGAGTAAAAATATAAAATATCTATTATATTAATTATGATTAAGATTTATATTTGATTTATTAAATTTTCAAATGTTAATTTAAATCTGTGACGTGCGTCTTTCATCCAAATAAAAATATTTAAAAACAAAATAGGAAGGAGATAAATCCTACCTACCAATTGTGTTAACTCCTAAGACCTAATGGTCTTATATGTGATATGATATTTATATATAACTATATAAAAGCATGTCCTTAGTAGAGATATCATAAATAGAGAAAAAATGTTGGTAAGGTATGATTACCAATAAGTCATTTACAATGTTAGCTAGACATAATTTTAAATGATGAAATACTGGTTGATGAGGATTTATTAAGGACCTCAACGTATTTGAAACTTATGCATATATATTGCTACAACAATACATTTAGTAAAATTTCATAAGTAGAATCTAAAGAGGATAAAATGTATGTAAACTTTACCACTACCTTAATGCATATTAATTATTGTTGCTAAAATTTCCAATTAAATGTACTAACAAATAAAAAGTTCAAATAATTAATAAGAACATACAATTCGATGTTTCTCATAAAAAATGGTTAACATTATAGAGCCAAAAGATTATCTCCACATTTAATTTGTTTCTTTTGCTTGTATAATTAAGGGAGAGAGCCTAATGGATAGGAAGGAGAGTAAATATAGCTAATTAATGATCTAATCTCTCAAGGGAAATTTCTAATACTTCCTCCGTCCCACTTTAGTTGTCATAGTTTGTATTTTAGAGTTAAAAGTATATAGATTTTGACTAATATTTTAAGATATATTTTGTTATCATGTTGATATGAAAAAGTTGCAATCAATGATGCTTTTTTTTTTATAGTTTTTGAATATATAAATTTACAGTTTTAAGTATCAAATCGATTTAATCTAATTAAAATTTAAAAATTAATTCAATTGACTTTTGAAAAGCACAAATATGAAAACTAAAATCGGACAGAGGGAGTACTATTCTAGTGATCAATAATGCAAGAATAATATGTGCTAGCTGTTTGGAGATGAATTGATTGGTGTTAAAAAAAATTTGTTTGAACGAAGAAAACGGGAAATATTTGAAGAAAGATCAAGTCCATACATGATGTGCAATGGAACTGTTTTAGCGTCATTATTTATTTTATTTTAGTAAATTGTATTGAAGTAGATGAGCAGGTTGATTTCTTAGGTGCTCTGTAAAGCTTAGTGTCTAACCTTGCTACCTTAAAACTTTTTGGAGATGGATAACATTACATAATGCTAACAAATACAATATTACTAAAAAAATTAAAAATAATAATAATAATAATAATAATATATATATATATATATATATATATATATATATAAAATTGAAACCTTAAAATACATTTAAAAACTTTAAAGTTTTGATTTTCAAAGTTCAAATTCCATATTTCAAATTTTAAGAAATAACAGATCAATTTGAAAGCAATATGTGCGTAAATTTTAAAAAACTACGGCTGTTAAGATAGGCCCTTATTACAATTTCATCTACACCATATGATAAATAAGGTTATGCAGTGCAGGGAACATATATAACTTCTTGTGAATTTGATTTTGTTTCCAATCATTTTGTTGGGGCAACCCAACATTTGATTGGTTTGGTTTGCCTTCATTTCACATTTCAAACACACTAATTCAAAGAAAGTTGAAAGCAGCCCACAGACAATTCATAGAAATAATATGTGAAAGAAAAATAGAAAGTGTAGGTGGTTTTAAGTAGGGTTTTTTTGAGTAAAGGGAATTGTTTCTTGAGTAGTAGTATTTTGGGACTACCCAGTTTGTAAAATTTTCCATTAGTGATATTGTATTGCTTGTCTTTTGTATGGATTCTCCACGTTAAAAATACTTAGTGTCCTTGTTATTATGTTAACTTGTTCTATTTATTTATCATGAATATTGTTTTTTCCCCAACACATGCTAGCTAGCATTTCCCAACTTGATATCCATGATCATGTCGCATGAGTTGCTAGTTTTGTGTAAGTTGGGATGTTTGTTCTGGTCATAGTTCAAGTGACTAGTTTAAAGGTTCGAGCTATACACTATGTGAACTAAATTTGCTATTTAAGTAAGGAGGATAGAAGGGCAATTCTGCTTGCGATCTTTGAACGGTTTATTGAACTTATATATTATACTATAAATAATACCCTTCTCTTTTTCGTTTATTCTTCATCATTTAGTTGCTTTAAACCAATTAAAACATCCTATAGTTAGAGATCTTTATTTTGATTTGGTCTTGTGGTATGTGTGTCTATGTGTTTGAAGAATATAAAAGTCTCACATTGGTGGTTAATGAGATGTTGAACTTCTTATAAGACTTGGACAATTCTTCTCCCTTTAAGTTAACTTTTGGGTGTGAATTAGGTCTAAGACCTAATTTTACATGGTAAGCACTGATCAATGTTGGACTCCTAAAAATTAAAAATTGTCCATCCACAGATGCTAAGCACTGGGCATGAGGTGGGATGTTGTTGACTCCTTACTCTCTTTGGGAGCTAGCTTTTGGGGAGTGAGTTGATATATTTATATTATGGGGTAATCCTCCTCTCTTTGAGCCAGCTTTTGGGAAGTGAGTTGATAATATGTATATTATGGGTTTAAATTCTTCCATAGACGAAAGTTCGATATTCAAGTGACGAAAGAGAGAAGGATAAACTCATTATCCACCACGTTTTGAACCATGTTCTTGTTCTCGCCATTTTCTTGGTTATTACAAAAATATGAGATGCCTCTATACTACTCTGCGAGTAAAAGGAGATGCATATTGTTCTAGTACATCTCAGCTCTCTTTACCCACGATAGTACTCTGCTAAAGCTTTCAACTCGAAATCAAGAATAATCCATTCTTTCTGGCTTGACTATGCTAAGTCAATAAAAATTGTATACATAAGCTGTACACAGGCTGCAATAAGTCGCTAGTTAGTGGTTGACCAATCTCAAGTGATCACCATCTTGCCCGCTTCCAATTGACGACTGGCTAGTATGTAAGTGTTGATCTAAGCCCCTGCACAGGGGCTTGGCTCCCGAACCATATGTGAGCTATCTCGTACTCCCATAGTGTGATGGGTGCGTACAAGGCCCAGGAACTAATTCATTGTCGTATAGCTGAACGGAGATTACTAGTGATTCTGGCTTTATGCAAGCGAGTTGCAGAATAAAAATTGTATACATACATTAAAGCTGTCCACTTTTTGAATCCACTGGGAATACATGTTTCCAGTGAAGTGTGCAGGTCAAAAACAATTTCTTGTGCATCATTGTTAAAATTCGTATTTATATTTAGATAATGAGTCAGACAAAATGTAGGACTGGTGCCAACAGTTCATCACAAGAAGGTTTACATATTCAATGTAGTTTGTTAAAATTTGTGTTTACTGCTAATCAACTTGATTAGGCTTTAATTTCTATGGCATAATTGATTCAGGCTATTGAAGATGGAAGCACCCTCTGGAATCCCAAAGGAAGCAATACTTTTTCTCAGCCGCTATAGCATATATTATTATGCTACTTAATTCCTTATTCCGTATTATTCATTTTGAGTACTATGAGTAGGTACCTTTTTTATTGGAGAAATCCGTTTTTTGCTGCTTTTAGCCCGACTTCAGTTGGTGCATAGGTTCGAAACTCAGCAAGCTTGTGTGTGTGTTTTGTGAGATCTCATTTGTATTGAAGAATTTACCCTCATTTGAATTATATGATTCTGCACTAACCATTGCTCGAGGGCATCATGTTAACTTGAAAATGCCTCGCGTTTAGTTGTATTGATGATCTTTAACAAGATCTAATATTTGAAGTTTATGAGTTCTAATATCGATTTTGAGTTAGCATACAATAACAAATAGGTTTACAGACAAGAACTTATAGATGTAGTGAATTTTTAACACATAATGTAGGGTCTAGATAAAAACTAATGAATAAAGACGGATGCAAACTTGGTAAAAGCTGGTGGATGAAGACACATGATGTTTCCTGTTTTATGTTGACTTTGTTCTTGTACTTTTGTAGATGTAAGATCTAAGATAGATGCTAGGTACATAGCTGCCAATATGGGCGGCTCATTTCATCTGAACTAGTCTTTACAGACTTTGGAATTTGACAGATCAGGTTGGACTGATCCTTCTTTTATGGGCTAATCATTTGTACATGGGCCGTGGGCTTTGTCGGGTCACCACATTTTTATTCTTATATTCTTTTAACAAAATTTTAAATTAAATTATAATTTAAACATATTAAAATAAATAGCAACAAGACAATAATACATAGTATTAGTGTTACTATTACTTTCTCCGTCCATCTTTACTTGTTCACTATATTATTTTGAGATATCCAACAATACTTGTTCACTTTATGAAATCAAAAGATAATTTCAAACTTAATTTTTAGTTTACTCTTTATCATTAATTTATAGTAGTTATTTTCTTGTTACATTTTTCGAGATATTGTAATTGCTATATTCAAAAGGTGATTTAGTAAAATTACTCATATTATTTACTGTTTTTTAATCCCTGTGCTAAATCAATAAAGGACAAGTAAAGATGGATAGATGTAATACATATTATAAAAATATAATTTCTACCTATATTTTAATATTTAAAAATTTTAAATGAACTTTGCGTTTGAACTTTTATTATTTTTAATACTCTATTTTATTTTTATTTTTAGTTATTATTCAGGGTAACTTACATAAATCCCATATTAAAGTAATGAAATTTCAATTTGTTCCAACTTTTTTCATATTTACAAAAATCCCATAAAATGCCAAGTATGCGGATACACTGCCATTTATGCGAATACATTGGCACTCTACATGATTCATAAGTCATGATTCATTGTAATCAATATTTGATGCAGTGAATTAAACATGAGTTAACTATTTTAATTTATTACAATGACTCATATTGTATGATCCATTATTATAAAAACCTATATAAGTTATGCGGATACACTTGTGACTATGTGGATACATTGACACTCATATATGATTTATAAATCATGATTCATTACAATCAAATATCTGATGCAGTGAATCAACCATGTGTTAAACTATTTTATTGCAATGAATCATATTGTATGATCCATTATTATACAAACCTATATAAATTATCTGATAAATTGAATCAAACATGTGGTGTATCGTATATATTGATTCATTTTTGTGAAAACTTGTTTGCATTCAATGCAGAGTATCTTAACACATGATGCATCATTATTGCATGATTCTTGGTTATGCAATTTTTATATAAGTTATCTAATGCATTGAATCACGCTATGTTAAATTAATTTGCTGCAATGATTCATAATTTTTATATAAGTTAGCTAATGCATTAAATTAGGTATGTGTAAGCATTTTATTAAATACTTTGCGTGCATAATTTTTGCTACACCAAAACTCATAAAAATCACTATATTTTCATAATGAATCAAACAAATGACAGATGAAAAAAAAAATGCAAAGAAGATGGAAAAAAGAATGCAAAATAGTAGAACATGGATTTTAGAAATTTGAAGTGAAGCTGTATCATAGTAGACTGTGAAAATATTGCTCAAATTCCTCCTAAGAAACTTTTTGCATAGGCCCTTCGATTCTTACCTAGAGACCATACTGTTATTTTAAGATCCATTCAAAAAAAAAAAAAAAAGAAAAATGAATTGGAGAGAAGGAAGAATGTGCCGCTTGAATTGGAGAGAAGTTAGAGATTTTTTGAATCAGTTCGGCTTGATTCTCGCCGAAGAAAAAGGGTTTTGTGAGAAAAGGGATAAATGTATCAGACCTGTAGAGGGAAAGTAGCGAGAAAGGGATTTTAGTAATTTGTAAAAAAGACAGGGAATAATTGAAAATATTTAAATATAATACGAGATTTCTGTAATTTTTTTATTTTTTAATTCGACCCACAGGCCGGTCCAACCCATATTGCAAAAGCCCCACAAATCAACATGCTTATTTAGGTGGGCCTAAAAAGTCTATTTTTTAAACGGGCTCCAAAAATCGTAGCTCAGCCCTGCTAAATCACGGGTTAGACCAGATCAGCCTAACAGCCTAGCCCATATTGACGACTCTAGCTATGTATATTCACTTATAAATGCATCCCAATCCATATATTAAGAAAATATTTTACATTGTGTTAGAACCCCCAGACTGGTTTATTGTGATGGTCAAGGAGAGTCAATTTTGGAATAATTTAAGTACTTTTCAATCTCTTGTTTGATTATAAAGATTGGAATAACTTATCCTAATAGTAGTATTTAGTATTAGGCTAAATAATCCCTACCTTTAAATGGAATAATAATATTGAGATAACTTATCACGAGATAAAATGGGTAAAATGTAAAAGGTAATCCTTTAAACTCTTTTTATATATATCACTTTTAACATTCATATATATTTACAAGATTTTTAATGCCAAGTATAATAATATTCATAATCTTACTATATGTTTTATGATAAATCTTCTTATTTTTTCATTAAAAAATTACACTATATAAATATAATTTTTGTTTATGAATATCTTATACATTGATTTTATTTAACTAATTTTTATGTTTATTTATATTTTGATTTCGAAACTTCGAAAATTACATATTTTTAAATTAAATATTCTTTTAGTAATTTGAAAGTTTGTGTTCTTATATATCAATTAAATGAAGACAACTTTAATATTTTATAATTTAAAAATGATATGTGCCTAAATAAAGTGACATAAATAATAAATCCTCTTTTTCCTTAACATATTTTAAATGAAAGTTTTATTTTTAAGCTATATAAGATAAAAGATTTATTTTTGAATACACAGTACAATCATAGGAATGCACACACATAAGCTAAATATGAAGAAAATTTTAATTTTAAGAATGACTAACATAAATATATTTAAGAATGAATAATATTATCAAATGTATTGTAACACCCCACAACTCTATTCGTAGGATTCAAATTTTTTCGTCGTAAGTATATAAGATTGAACCTAGTGATAACTTACACGTACTTATATTTTAATGCTTTAGGTTCATATGAAACCTCTAATACTTAGTCAAGTTCATAACTTTTCTATCGATTTAGTTTACGCATTAGACTATGCAAGGATCAACTATAGATGATATAACTCTTAGTACACAAAGAATTAGGTGGCCCTCATAATAAATCAAAATAAAGATCTTTAAATTATCTTTCCAATGTCACCAATTTCACCTCATTTAGAGTTCAGAGCAAAATGTTATGACCGTTTTACTACAGACTACCAAGAGTTAATTCAACGACCCTAACTTACGAGTTATGGATTGAACTACGACCCGTACTGTCAACTCGTGGACTGACTTTTGCAAGTTTATTTTTGGGTCCCAAACTCTACGAACTCAACTACGGATCGTAAAAGCTTCTATGAGTTATAATTTAGCTCGTAGAATGAGTTTCAAGACCCTTAAATCCACCCTAGTTTCTAAGGTTGGCTTCTACAATTCGTAGAAGTTTCCATAGATCGTAGATGGCCTCGTAGATGACATGGGCAATGTTTTAAGAAAGGATATTTTCGCCCTTTCTCATCATTTCTAAGCCTAAACTTGATAGTTTCTCACCTAATTAAATCCCTAAACGTTATCATTCAACCTCATCACGCTCGAAAACTTTCTCCAGACTTATAACAAGTTTTCAAGAGAAGAAAATCTAACGTTTCAAGAGAAGATAGTGAGTTCTTCAAATTTCTTTAGGAATCTAGTTTTGCAGGTATATAAGACCCTCCAAAAGTTATTCTACCTTTGATTTAGTATCTTTGACTACTAATTTCCACCCAAGATCAAATTTATGAGTTGAGATCAAGTTTTTTCCACTGCTAATTAATTTCATTGAGATACTTATTTTTATATTTTTTTTGATAAAAATCATAGTCTTTATTGATTTCATTACTGAACTAATTATTAAATCAAGATTACCTAGTAATTGTTGTATTTATAAAAACCCTATATATTTCATGAAAAATTATTATGTACACAGTATTGAGTTGAGTTCAAGAAGTATTTAAAGCATTTGTATTTACAAGGTAGTTGAGTAGTAAAATTACGTTTTTGAGATACAATGAATTGATACATCTTTCAGTCAAAGAAAAGAGACAAGTTGAGAAAGGCTAAAGTTAAGAAAAGTCCCCAAAGATTAAAAAAAAAAGTATTTTGAGTTATTTTATTATTAAAGTTATGAGTATTATCAAAATTATTTTGGAAGTAGTACTGAGTACCGATACGAGCGAGAATAATAATAACTTGAACTCGTAAGCTACGCAACAAGTGTAGGATAGGATTGTACCAAGTGTACAACTCTTCATATGCCACTAAAATGACCCAGTTTATATGGATCCCCAACACTTTATCTCTTACCCTGAGAAGATGTGGGGTGACACTGACAATGTGGGCAAGACGTTGTATAGTCACGGAGCTTATAGTGATGGTTGTCGATTAGAGAAACTCTCCAAGGTAAAGTATATATTATTTTTAGATACAAATTGAGTTGCATTTATGTATGCATTTAATTAGATATTTTACTTATATTGCATTGATGATGTCACTGAGTTATTATTTGAGTTAAGCATCCTTGAAACTCCCCAGAAAGTATTCGAAAGTGTGCCTCGGGAATGTCCATAATTTTAATGTTCATATATCTCAAAATCCATACGTATATCAAAAATTCGACTTTGTATTCTTGTTCAGGGGGCAAAATTGAATGGAAAATGGGTATAACTCAAATTTAGAAGACCCGTAGCGAAAAATGAATTTCACAAAAAATTCATTTCTAGAGAGGGTGCACGTTTTCTCCGCAACACGGAGCCATCGCGTAGATGTGTATTTTGCTACCGGTTTTTCTATTTCGGTCCAAGGCTTTGGGGTCTTGGGCCTAAGACTTTCCATGCATAAAACACCCATACTTAGTCATTTTTCAACACCATATCATTCAAAACATCCACCAAAAAATCGTCTCAAACATTTAACCAAATATTTCACTCAAATTCAAGTATCTTAAACTCAATCCGGATCTCAAGAAATTCATTCAAGTTTCAAGTTCTCATTCAAATCTTCTTCAAGGGAATCCCCAAAGTTGAGGTATGTGGGTTTCAACCATTGGATCCTTTCACCCATGGTGTCCAACCTTCCTTTTTATACAAATTACATGTTTTCAAGTTGATTTACTTGAGAGTATTCTTACTATGAATTTGATTATAAACTATGTTGTGGTTTTTATGAAATATGGACTATTTAAACATGTTTTGAGCTATGAATCTATGTTCTATGATGAGATTTGGGTTTTAATGTATCTTGCATGAGGGAGTTACCAAGTGTTGGTGGAGTGATTTATATTAATTTTTCTCACATAATTTCACTCTTGAATTACATGATTTTTACCTAGTATTATACACCCAGCAAGTATTTGATAAAATATCCGATTTAGGTTTCTTGAGTTATTGATGATCTATAATTTTAATAACTTTATGATGATGAAATGAAGGTATATATGTGTTAGTTTCATAAAAAATATCTATAGTGTTGCAAGTGACCATACCTTGTTGAGGGGGTGCTATGCCTCAATCACCATGGATGGTAGGGTGCGACAACCATCAACCAAATTGAGGGGTTGATACCTCAATCACCATGAATGGTAGGGTGTGACAACCATCAAATAATTAAGGGGTTGATACTTCAATCATCATGGATGGTAGGGTGTGACAACCATCAACCAATTGAGGACTTGATAGCTCAATCACCTCTCTTAGGGGGTGGTAGGCCTTGGATTATATAATTATGGTCTCTTACTACACTTGTAATATGTTCTTTATAAGCATGTTTACTTCAAGTATCATTCATGCATGCCATATTGTTATATGTTCATCCATTGTTTAATTATGTATTTTGACTATGTTGCTTATCTCTTGTGACATTGCATCCTACATACTTAGTACATTCAAACGTACTAACACATACTCTATGCCTACATGATGTTACCATGTAGGAACTGGACTTTCACTTGATTATCTTCCTCCTCCATGTGGCTAGTACTATCTCTTGAAGCAAGCTTGGTGAGTCTTCAACTCCGAGGACAATAGCTATTGATCCTATATTATGTAAAGACTCTTTTTTTTGTTTATATGCTTGTGACTATGAGGGTGACCCCGAAAAGTTGTCTTGGCCCCTGCCCATCTATATTAGAGGTATTGTTGGACAAGTTATGTATTTATGCTTTGAGATTTGACTTCTTTGATGATTTATGCTATGAAATACTTCTCTTAGTCCCTTTACCCTTATTTTTATTCTCTTATTGTTGTTTAATTGCTTCCGCGACCAAAGATGTGCAAAATGATATGCTAAGAGGCTTGTTTGGGGTCCCTTTGGGTCCTTATTCTCCGTGTCATGTCTAGGCTCTAGGCTTCGATCGTGACAAACTTGGTATCAGAGCACTAGGTTGTTAATGATCCTCGACATCCAACACACCACATTGATTAGAATCTTATTTATGGTTGTGAATTGCACCACAACTATGAGTAAGAGGCTATGGGTATTTTAGGAAATGTTTCCCTTCTTCTTGGTCCACGTCGTGCTATAGAAGTTAAGGTAAGACTTTTCCATAAGAAATGTTCTTTGCTATGCTAGATCATGCCAATCCCAAGTGGAACAACAGCTCGTTCACCCGAAGAACAATCGGCTCATGAAGAGTTCCGGAATGCTATTGCCATGCTAGTTCAAGCTATGACTAATCAAATCAACTAAGGGGCCCAAGCCCCTCATGCTCCTACCCTGACATTAGGGTAAGGGATTTCATGAGGATGAACCTATCGAAGTTTCATGGGTGTAAAATGGATGAGGACCCTTAAGAATTCATTAATGAGGTGTACAAGGTGTTGTCTATCATGGGTGTTAGTTCGGAGGAGAAGGCAGAGTTGACTGCTTACCGACTCCAAAGGGTGGCCTAAATGTAGTTTATCCAATGGAAGAAGGAGAAGGGGAACTAAAATGTGATCCATTGGGAGGAGTTTAAGGCTGTATTTCTCAACTTGTTCTTCCCTTTTGAGCTAAGGGAGGCCAAGATTATGGAGTTCATGAATTTGAAGCAAGGGTTTATGAATGTGAGGGAGTATGCCCTCAAGTTCAACTAACTCTCTAAATGTGGTCCATAAGTGGTGGACAAGCCGAGGTCTAGGATGAACAAGTTTGTGATGGGTGTATCCAAGTTAGTGAATGAGGAATGTTGTGCCACCACGTTATCTAGTGATATGGACTTGTACCACCTCTTGACTTATGCAAAACAATCGGAGGGAAAAAAGTTGAGAAAGAGAAGGGGTAACGAGGCCAAGAGGGCCCATTTTGAAGGAAGGTTCCAAAGTCTCATTGGTGGCCAGTTTCATCAAGGCCAAGGGTTTTATAATGCCCCTAATAGAAGGTATGCTAATGAAAACCTGAGGCCTCAAGGAGGTAGTGATATGCTGCCTAATGCTATGTGGCTAAGATGTGGTAGAGGCCATAACGACCCATGTTTGAGGGACACTAATGCATGCTATAGTTGTGGGAAGTAGGTCACAAGAAGATTGATTGTCCTTGTAATCAAAACAAGGGTAGAGATGGTCGTCCACAAGGTCGGGGTGCAAATACGGTTCCTTTGAGAAGGGGAGGTCAACTAGGCGGTGCCCCAAGGCACAATCAGTTCTATGCTCTTCAAGAGAGGCAAAGGGTAGATGAGGTGTCCAATGTCATAATCAGAATGTTAAAAGTCATTGATTTTGATGTGTATGCATTGATAAACCTGGGTACCACTCTTTCTTTCGTTACTCCTTTTGTTGCCAAAAAGTTTTATGTTGAACCTAAATTGTTGTGTGATCCATATGAAGTGTCTACTCCCGTTGGTGCATCCATTATTACTAGAAGGGACTGTAGAAATTGTCCCATTTTCATTTTGCATAAAATATTGCCTTGTGATTTTGTTGAGTTGGATATGGTGGATTTTGATATCATTCTTGGGATGGATTGATTGCATGCATATTATGCCTCTATTGATTGTAGAACACATAGGCTCAAATTCTAATTCCTAAATGAACCCGTTCTTGAGTGGGAGAGTCATGATTTTGTGGTCAGGGATGGGTTTATTTCTTGCATTAAATCCCAAAAATTTATTTCTATGGGGTGTCTCTATCATCTTATGAGGGTTAGGGATGTTGAGTCCAAAGTCCTTCCTATAAAGTCAGTTTCATTAGTTAATGAATTCCTTGATGTCTTTCCAGATGAGCTTCCAGGTGTTCCTCTCGAAAGTGAAATAGATTTTGGCATAGGCCTCTTTCCCGATATCCAACCCATTTCTATTCCCCCTTACGGTATGGCCCCGACGAAGTTAATAGAGTTGAAAGAACAATTGAGATATTTGTTGGAGAAAGGTTTTATTAGGTCTAGCCAATCACCTTGGGGTTCACGTATTGTTTGTGAAGAAGAAGGATGGTTCTCTTAGAATTTGCATTGACTACCGACAACTTAATAGAGTCACGATCAAGAATAAGTGCCTCTACCAAGGATTGATGATATTTTGACCAACTTCAAAGGGTAGTCACTTCTCTAAGATTGATATTTAGTCCGGCTATCACCAAGTGAAGGTAAGAAAGTGTGATATTCCCAAGATGGCCTTTCGGGCTAGGTATGGGCACTATGCAATCGTGGTTATATCTTTTGGGTTGACCAATGCACCGACTATCTTCATGGATCTTATAAATAGGGTCTTCAAGAACTGCCTTGATTTGTTTGTGGTGGTATTTATTAATGATATCTTGATTTGTTCCTATAGTGAGGAGGAACATGTGGATCACTTGAGGGTGGTGTTACAAATCTTGAGGGAGGAGAAGTTGTATGCGAAATATGTGTTTTGGTTGAAAAAGGTTGCCTTCCTAGGTTATGTGGTGTCGGGGAATGGTATTAAGGTGGATCCTAAAAAGACAAAAGTAATTAGAAATTGGCCTAGACCTTTGACTCCATTTGACATTAGAAGTTTCTTGGGCTTAGCGGGTTACTACTGAACGTTTGTGAATGGTGTCTCCTCTATTGCTTCTCCTATGACTAAGTTGACTCAAAAGAAGGCTAAATTTTTGTGGACCGATGAGTGTGAAATGCATTTTTAGCTTTGAAAGATAAGCTTGTCTTCGTTCCTATCTTGTCTCTACCGAAAGGGTTGGAAGGGTTTGTTGTGTATTGTGATGCCTCATGAATTGGTTTGGGTTCTGTTTTGAAGCAAAATAGTAAAGGGATAGCTTATGCCTCTAGAAAATGTAATATGCATGAAAAGAATTATCCTACCCATAATCTTGATTTGGCTACCGTGGTATTTGCTTTGAAAATTTGGCATCATTACTTGTATGGAGTGCATGTTGATGTGTTTACCAATCATAAGAGTCTCCAATATTATTCACCCAAAAAGATCTCAACTTGAGACAATGAAGGTGGTTAGAGCTTCTTAAGGATTATGATATGAGTGCGCATTATCACCCTTGTAAGGCCAATGTTGTGGCCGATGCTTTGAGTAGGGTGTCTATGGGTAGCCTAGCATATGGTGATGATGGTGGCAAAGAGGTGACTAGAGAGGTCCATCGGTTGGCTAGGTTAGGATTTAGGTTGGAGGAGGTTGACAATGGTGGTATAGTGGTTATTGATAGCTCAAAATCTTCATTGATTAAGGAGGTGAAGGCAAAGCAAGATCTTGACCCCACCTTGCTAGAATTGAAGGCTTTGGTGAGAGATTGTAAGGTGGAGGTTTTCTCTCAAGGAGGAGATGGTTTCCTTAGGTACCAAGGTAGATTGTGTGGTCCTTGTATTAATGACCTGAAGGAGAAGATTTTAAATGAGGCTCATAATTCTTCCTATTCTATTCATCTCGGTACTACAAAAATGTATGGAGATTTGAGAGAAGTGTTATGGTGGGGTGGTATGAAGAGAGATATTGCTAAGTTTGTATCCGGTTGCCACAATTGCTAACAAGTCAAAGCCAAACATCAAAGTCCGGGTGGCCTAACCCAAGATATAGAGGTTCCTACTTGGAAATGAGAGGAAATTAACATGGATTTTACGGTTGGGTTGCCTAAGACTAGAAAGGGTTTTGATTCTATTTGGGCTATGGTTGATAGAATGACAAATTCAGTTCCTACCAGTTAAGACTACTTATGGTGCTGAAGATTATGCTAAGTTGTACATTCATGAATTGGTTAGATTGCATGGGGTGCCCTTGTCTATCATATCAGATCGTGGTGTCCAATTCACTTCTCACTTTTGGAGGTCCTTCCAAAGAGGTCTTGGTACCAAGGTAAAGCTTAGTATGATCTTTCACCCTCAAATGGATGTCCAAGCTGAAAGAACTATCCAAACTCCTTGAGGATATACTTAGAGCTTGTGTATTGGAGTTTAAGGGTAGTTAGGATGATCATCTTCCACTTATTGAGTTTACTTACAACAATAGCTATAATTCTAGCATTGGTATGACTCCTTTTGAGGCTCTCTATGGTAGATGTTGTAGGTCCATAGTTAGATGGTTTGAGGCAGGGGAGATTGCTTTGTTGGGTTCGGATCTAATTATAGAGACCATGGAGAAGGTAAGGCTGATAGGAGAAACATTGAAAACAGCCCAAAGTTGTCAAAAGTATTATGCCTATATGAGGATAAGGGATCTTGAATTTAAGGTTGGTGATTGAGTCTATTTGAAGGTCTCACCCATGAAGGGTGTGGTTCATTTGGTGAGAAAGGTAAATTGAGTCCAAGATTTGTTTGTCCTTATAGAGTGGGGAGGAAGATTGGTAAGGTGGCCTATGAGTAGGAGTTGCCCAATGATATGAATATGGTTCATCCGGTCTTTCATGTGTTTATATTACGGAAATGTGTGGGTGGCCCATGTGCCATTGTGCCTCTTGATGTTGTGGGTGTTGTTGAAGATAATTTGACTTATGAAGAGGTTCCGTACAAATTTTTGATAGACAAGTGAAGAGATTGAGGAACAAGGATGTTGCTTCCATCAAGGTCCTTTGGAGAAACTGACAAGTTGAGAGTGCTACATGGAAAGCCGAGGCGGACATGCAAAAGTTATATCCTATATCTTCCATTCTACTCAAGCCGAAGGTACTAATTCAAGTCCCCTATGTGATTTCAACTCTTATGTATCAGCCCTTATACCATTTGCATGCATTCATATTTATGTTGACAAGTTCATAGTGATTTTCACACTTATGTTGAGATTTTGAAATGATGGTTAATTGCATTATTGCATTCTTGTTGGGGTTGATCTCTTCATGATTATCCTTCTTATATAAATTCCTTTGACATTTAGGTACGAATGATCCCAAAAGAGAGATATTAAAATGCCCCAGAAAGTGCTTGAAAGTGTGCCTCAGAATTCCCCATATTCGTAATTTTCATATATCTCAAAATCAGTGTGTGATATCAAAAATTCAACTTCATATTCTTGTTTAGGAGGAAATATTTGAGAGGGAAATGGGTATAACTTGAATTTTAGAAGACCCGTAGCAAAAAAAAAAAATTTCCCAAAAATTTTATTTCCAGAGAGGGTCCGCGTTTGCTCTGCGACGTGGAACCATCGCGGAGATGTGTATTTTGCAGCCAATTTTTTTGTTTCGGTCCAAGGCTCTAGGTCTTAGGCCTAAGCCTTCCCATGCATAAAACCACCTATACTTAATCATTTGTCAACCCCATATCATTCAAGACATCCTCCAAAATCCACTCAAACACTTAGCCAAATATTTCACTCAAATTCAAGTGTCCCAAACTCAATTCGGATCTCAAGAAATTCATTCAAGCTTCAAATTCTCATTCAAATCTTCCTTAAGGGAATCCACAAAGTTGAGATATGTGGGTTTCAACCGTTGGGTTCTTTCACCCATGGTACCCAACCTTCCTTTTTATACAAATTACATGTTTCCAAGTTGATTTACTTAAGGGTATTCTTACTATGAATTTGATTATAAACTATGTTGTGGTTTTCATGAAATGTGGACTATTTAAGCATGTTTTGAGCTATGAATCTATGTTCTATAATAAGTTTTGATGAATTTTTTAATGTATCATGCATGAGGGTGTTACCAAGTGTTGGTGGGTTGATTTACATTAATTTTTCTCACATAATTTCACTCTTGAATTGCATGATTTGAACTAGAATTACACATTCTCTAAGTGTTTGATAAAATGTCTGATTTAGGGTTCTTGAGTTATTGATGATCTGTTGCATGACCTATGATTTGAATGACTTTATGAAGATGAAAATAAGGTATATATATGTTGGTTTCATAAAAAGTATCTATAGTATTGCAAGTGACCACACCTTGTTGAGGGGGTGCTATGCCTCAATCACTATGGATGGTAGGGTGTGACAACCATCAACCAAATTGAGGGGTTGATATCTCAATCACCATGAGTGGTAGGGTGTGACAATCATCAACCAAATTGAGGGGTTGATACCTCTATAATAATGGATGGTAGGGTGTGAAAACCATCAACCTATTGAGGGGTTGATACCTCAATCGCCTTTCCAAAGGGTTAGGCCTTGGATTGTACAATGATAGTTTCTTACTACACAAGTTTAATTCAAGTATCATTCATGCATGCCATATTATTATATGCTCGTCAATTCCTAATTATGTATTTTGACTATGTTTCTTATCTCTTGTTGCATTATATCCTACAAACTTAGTATATCCAAACATACTAATGCATATTCTATGCCTACATGATGTTACCATGTAGGAACCGGAGCTCCACTTGGTCATTCTCCTCATTCACGTGAACAGTACAATCTCTTGAAACAAGCTTGGTGAGTCCTCAACTCTGAGGACAATAGCTATTGATCCTATGTTATTAAAGACTCTTTTCTTTGTTTACATGCTTGTGACTATGAGGGTGAGCCCGAAAAGTTGTCTTGGCCCCCAATCTATGTTAGAGGTATTGTTGGACAAGTTATGTATTTATGCTTTGAGCTTTGACTCCTTTGATGATTTATACTGTGAAAGACTTCCGTTAGTCCCTTTACTCTTATTTCTATTCTATTACTGTTGTTCAATTGCTTCCGCTACCAAGGATGTATAAATGATATGCTAAGAGGCTTATTTGAGGTCCCTTTGGGCCCCCATTTGCCATGTAACTTCTGGGCCCTAGGCTTGGGTCATGACAATCCTATCTTGAGTTTTTGTTTTGACCATTTTACGTACTTTACATTCCAAGTAATGACTCTCTTTGGTGTTGCATTGTATTATGATGCAGATTTAGGCATCCATGATGGCCGAGATTTAGTAACAGCTTTCAAGTCATTGTTGGTGAGACCTTCTCATTCTCAGTGGGTTCCAGTCTGTTAGTTTGATTTATTTATTTTAATCAGGTTTACGTGGATCTTGTTACAACACCTATCTTTTCTAAAGTACTTCATGGACAGAGTTAGCGAGTTAGTCTAGTCTATTTGTTCGAGTAATCAAAGCATTTATTACTATTTGTGTAAAAAAATATTTTTGGAATTTTATACATAGTATGATTAAGATGCTTTGAGTTTTATTAAATGTTTTGAAGGTTCACCTTATAAAGATTCTGCATGCATGTTAAGTCTTTAGTTGTGTGAGTCAGCCACGCCACAGGGTTCGCTTGGGGACCAGTAATGATTTTCGAGTGCCAGTCATGTCCAGGATGTAGGCTCGGGACATGAAAAACTTGGTATCAGAGCCAGGTTTCAAGTGTCCTAGGATATCTATGAGTCATGTCTAGTAGAGTTTTGCTAATAGGTGTGCTGTGTACCACACTTATAATCTTGAGGCTATAAGGCATTTAGGAGATGTCTCTTGTTCTATCATACTCTTAATCATGCAAGTTGTGCCATAAGAAATTTATTCATATGCATGTGTTCCTAAGATCCATTCGACTACCCTTAATAGTTCATGTGGATGAAATAGTAAAGTTAAGATTCTTGTTGATAAGTTAATCTTAGATAGAGCCTTCAGAAAGTAAAGAGACTGCACAGGCTTAAGAGGAGCTGATTAGTATACCCAAGTCTATTTATTCAATGAAATGTATCCTTCTCCATATTAGTTGTGTGTTTAAAGTAAGACACACTCTTGGACTATCTTCTCTAAATCATAAGTTGCAGAATGATGCTAAAGCTAGAAAGATGTTAAAATTCAAAAGCAAAAAACAAAAAAAAATGATTTATTGAGGCATGTAGCTAAGAATTATGTAACTATAAGATAAATAATGGGGTGATAAGTCAAGTTCGTTTAGTTTTGATCCTAGAAAATAAGTATCATTTATCTTTCATTTTAAAAGGTAGAGGAGGAGTTGTTAATTAGTATGAGGTAGAGTATACTCGAATTAGAAAGAAATTTATGTTGATTTGTCATTATTTAGTAAATAAGTATAAGTGTTGAGTAGAAGGACAGAGTATCCATAAGTTGATACATCTAAGCTAGGCTTGTGATTTGGAAGTAAAAACCCAATGATATTCATAAAGTTATGGGCTTAACTAGGTAATGATGTACAATGAATGGGTAAGTGGCACCTAGATTTTGAAAGAGGATACGACGAGTAACTATAACTAGGTAGACAAAGAGGTACAGATTGGCTACTTGTTGTAAGGTCTTAGTGGGTGAATATTTCTTAGTTTCAGTTAGTAGTCATAGGTTGGTCTAATATGTGAAAGTATATATTTCCAATACGTGTTTAATACTAGACACTAAGCTTGAACTTGAGTTAAGTTTCATGGTAAGAGATGTGAGAACATGAAGGCGATGATTATAGGTCAATATTTGATCTAATAGGTTGACATAGAATGAGTGAGGGATTTAGATGTTTTCTTGCAATAAATTTGAGCGGTAGAAGTATGGTGCTATGATTTTTAGATGAGAACAATGAATTATGGCTAAGTTATTAGGGAAGGAGGGGTTGAGAGGTGTATCAAAGATAGTATATGGTTAAGATGAAATTTTGATTAAGTTTATAATTTTTAGTGTGCCTAGATGGTATATTCAAGTTGTTAGTATGAAGTAAGCCGATATAAGCATTCTTCATTGTCTTTAAGATTTTGAATGAAGCTATGATTTATAGACAATGCTGATTCTCTTAAATATAACTTAAGTGTATTCTAGTTTGGTAGGTAGGTGAACTTAGAAAAATGGTGTTAGCAAATAAGAAGGAGAAGTCTGACTTAAGAGTTAAATAGAGTGGCCTTATAAGCCAATACAAGTAGTGACTATAGAAAGACTTTTATAGAATAAGGATGAGGTTAAGAGAAGTACTTTAGAAAGAAGCCCTAAAAAAAATCTAGTACATGTAGTGGGAGAGTTTTGTAGATGCGAGATTAACATTTCTTTAAGTATTAGAGCTAAATGAATATGGATCAATTTAAGGAAAGTGGAATGGGTCTACAACCTTAGAGTGCCAATCTCAAACCTAAAGGGGAGATGATAAGGTAAGCAGCTAAGTCAAGTCATGAGAGTTAGATAGTACTATATTCATAAGAAGTTTTAGTAATATATCAATCCACTCCTACTCTAGCATCTTCTTAAATCTCAATCTTTATAATACTCTATTGACGTCTTGCATATCAGCATTATGTCCATCATCTATACTAATATATTTTAGACAGATTCATAGCTATATAGATTCATACTTATGCTCAATCCCCAAATGAAGAGATGAAGATTGTAGTCCAATGATCTCAATTTTACTCCATAATATTTTAGATGTCAGCTTCAAGGTATGGATCTATTCACATAAGCACTCATTTTCCATAATAGGCCCAGTCTCACGGATATGTGACTTACCCTTAGTGGCTCACGATGTAATATTATGCCATATGTATTCCTATATCAAAGAAATTTTTTCTCAATGAATCATGCTATGGATATCTTATTCTAAGCCCCTTTAATGATTATTTTTAGTTTTGATGGTGATACTGATGATAGTAATTGAGTGATGATAGATAGGAGAAGGTTGATGTTTCTTGTTGTGATAGTAGTGATTTGTTATTCCATCTAAGCTGAAGTTGTCAGTGGGAAGGAAGAGCAAGATGAGGTGTAGTGACTTAGAGTTAGATAAGAGCATTCATATTATCTTCTTATAGTAAGGCATGGTATATTGGCAGTTAAGAACATAAGAAGGTAGAAAATTTGTAAGAAGAGTGGTTACTTAGAGCTTAAGGAGTGATTATAATACTAGGTTTAAATGTGGCATTTGTGGCGCATGGGTTAATGTATAATGCATTAGGTGCTTATTGAATAAGAATCGTGGTTTGTTGAATGTGGTGGAAGGGAATAGTATACTCTTGGAATAAAATTCTTATAAAGGTATAGAGCATAAACTTTGGTACTAAGATTTGTATACTCATCTTATGCATAACATCTTATGACTTAGAGTTAGGCTTGAACGAAGTAAGAGCATGCAGTTAGATTTATGCATACTTGTGGGGGTGCTATAAGTTGCAATTGATGAAGTATTGAATATAGAAAGAAAAGTGTAGTCGATAAGTGTTGCTATCGTTAAAAGCTATGACTTATATCATTCAAAGCATCGTACTCCTAGCCTTACTCCATGCCTAAGGTATCCATGCTCTATGTTGAATAGCTTTGGGGTAGAGTGTGACTTATATTTAATCCCGTATATTCGTGCCCTATGTGCTATGGACAATTGCAAACTTTCGATATGAACCAGTCCTATCTATGTTGGTAAAAAAGTTAGTGAGAAAGTAGTAAGGATAAATCTATTCCCTTCCATCTTAGTCTCACCTTCATTCGAGGATGAATGATCCTAAGAGAGAGATATTGTAACACCCCACAACTCTATTCATAGGATCCGAACTTTTTCATCGTAAGTATATAAGATTTAACATAGTGATACTTTACATGTACCTATATTTTAAGGCTCATTCCTATATGTGTGAGTGTATTAGAAGTGAATTACGTGATATCGCACTAGATTTTTTAATTACTATTGCTAGGATTTTGCAGTTCCAACTATGTTGTTTTGACGATGACAAACAGAACTAGGTTCAAGCTGTTGTGCTAGCAATCAGAAAGCGGAATCCAACCAGAAGTAGTTGAACTGCATAAGGAAACAGGGTTGGAATTGAACTCAATAAGGAAGAAAAATTAGAATAGGATTCCCACAAGGAAAAGTGTACATGCTATACTCAAAGTGTACGTGCCATACTCAAGAAGGAGTCTAATTAAGGAACTCTAGGGTCAACTATATAAGCAATCATTAACCCTAGTAGATGCAGCTTTTGAAAATCTCAAAGAGAGAAGTTTATCACGTAAGAGCAACTGGCATAAGAGCAGTCAAGCAAGATCTAGAGTTAGGTTCTTCTTGTTTGTTCAATTGTTGTAATCTTCTTAGAATCATCGTTGAGTGACAATAATTACAAGAGATTGTTTTTCTTTGAAAGAGCTATTGTTGAGAGTGAATTTGGCTCTCTATTGTTGGGAGTTGAGTAGTGGAGGTTGGTGTATTGAGTGTTATGAGTTTGTAATCTTGATATATGACCATAACTCTTAGCACACAAAAGATTAGGTGGCTCCTAATATATCAAATTAAATATATTTGCATTATCTTTAAACTGCCACAAATTTCACTTTATTTGGAGTTCAAAGCAAAAAATGATGATCACTTTACCATAGTCTGCCAGACCAGAGTTGATTTTCTATAACCTTGATATATGGGTCAAGGATTGAACTACGACCCATACGTCAGCTCACGGAATACCATTTTTGGGTCCCAAACTCTATGGATACAACTATGGGTCGTGAAAGCTTCTACAGGTTGTAGTTTGGGTCCATAAAATGAGTTTCAAGATCCCGAATCCACCCTAGTTTCTAGGTTGGCTTCTACAGCTCATCAAAGTTTCTACAAACCGCAGATGGCCCTATAGACGATGTGGGAAACATTTTAAGAAAGGATATTTTCATCCTTTCTCACTCTTTCTAAGCCTAAACTTGACTTTTGCTCACCTAATTAAATCCTTGAACGTTATCATTTAACCTCCTCATGCTCAAAAACTTTTTCCAGACTTATAACAAGTTTTCAAGAGAAGAAAATCTAATGTTTCTAGAGAAGATAGTGAGTTCTTCAAATTGCTTTAGGAATCTAGTTTTGCAGGTATGTAGAAAGATGCTACGTTTGATTTAGTATCTTTAATTACTAATTTCCATCCAAGATTAAGTTTATGAGCTGAGATCAAGTTTTTTTCATTACTAATTAATTTCATTGAGATACTTATTTAAGTATTTTCTTGATGAAAATCATGATCTTTATTGATTTAACTACTGAAGTGAGTCATTAAGTCAAGATTACCTAGTTATTGTTGCATTTGTAAGAAGCCTATATATTTCATGAAAATCTATTATGTCCATAGTGTTGAATTAAGTTCAAAAAGAATTTCAAGCATCTGTATTTACAAGATAACTGAGTAGTAACATTATATTTTTGGGACACATTGCATTGGTATATCTTTCAGTCAAAGAAAAGAAACAGGTTGAGGAAAGCTGAGAAAAGCTAAAGTTGGGCTAAGTCTTGAAAGAATAAAAAGAGTATTTTGAGTAATCTTACTTTTAAAATTATGAGCATTATAAAAGTTATTTTGGAAATAATATTTAGCACTGATATAAGTGAGAGTAATAATAATTTATACTCGTAAACTACGTAGCCACTGTAGGATAGGATTGTACCAAGTGTATAACTCCTCATATTCCACAGAGATGGCCCAATTTATATGGATCCCTAGCACTTCGTCCCTTACCTTGGCAAGGTATGGGATGACTCTGGCAATGTGGGAAAGACATTATATCATCACGAAGCTCATAGTGATGGTTGTCGATTAGAGTAAATCCCCAAGGTAAAGCATATATTATTTTCAAATACGAACTGATTTGCATTTATAAATGCATTAAGTTAGATGTTTTACTTATATTGCATTGATGATGTCACTGAGTTATTTTTTGAGTTAAGCATCTTATCCTGAGTTTCTACTTTGATCATTTTATATACCATAAATTTCAAGTGATGATGCTTTTTGGTGCTGCATCGTGTTATAATGCAGATTCAGACACTCATGATCGCCGGCATTTAGTCAGACAACTTTCGAGTGGCAGTCGGTTAGAGCTTCTCGTTCTCAGAGGACTCCAGCCCATTAATCTGATTTATTTATTTTATAGTTAGGTAGTCATAAGTCTTGTTACGGTACCTATCTTTAGTAAAGAGGCTTCATGAACAGGGTTAGTGAGCCAGTCTAGTCTATTTGTTCGAGTGTTTAAAGCATTTGTTACTATTTGTATCAAAAGATATTTTTGGAATTTATATATAGTATGATTGAGATTGTTTGAGTTTTATGAAGAGCCTGTTTAGAAAGCTACTATGTAATTGTGATTTGGTGTAATTACACTCTTTGACCCATTTGGTAGGGTAAGTGATTACTTGACAAGACAGGAAACGAATGTAATTGAAGGAGTGTAAATTACACTCTTCAATTCCTAAGGGAGGAGAAGAAATTGGTGTAATTACACCATGTAATAACATGAAGCGTTTTAAGAAATTATTTTATCTTTTTGTTTTAATTTTTTTATTCTAATATTTGTAAAAAAATATTTTTTACTATTTATATTTTATTTTCTTCTCGTTTCTACTTTTACTTCTTTATGTGATTTCATGTACATTTTTATATTATTATTTTTATTTATTCTAATTTATTTTTTCAATAGCCTAATTTTGTTAATATTCTAATTTTTAAACTGAAGTAGAATTCACCGTTGAATAAGGTTATAGTGTTTAGTAGTTTTGTTAATATTACTAATGTTTATAATATGAACAGTTTTGTCAAACATGCATTTTTGGATGTTTATCGAAATTTTATACTTTTAGTTTTTATAATTAATTCAATTAAAACATACTAATTTGAAATATATAAATACACTTTTTTTCAAAATTTTGAATATATGTTTACTGATTAATATGTTCTCAAAAGACAACATATATCTTAAATGCTTAATTTAATATTATTTATAAACATCCTTAATTTTCTAAATATAAAATTTTTATTTTTAAATTTAATATAACATTGTAATTTACACTCATGCAACCAAATAACACACTTGTAGTTATACTCTGGCAAACAAAGAAGACAACGTAATTATCAGGGTGTATAATTACTACCCTTGTAATTATGCCAATTTCAATTACCAGGTGGTTTTCTAAATAGATCCTGAATGTTTTGAAGATTAACCTTATAAAGATTTTGCATGCATGTTAAGTCTTCAGTTAAGTGACTCAACCAGACCAAGGGTTCACTTGGGGACCAACAATGATTTTCGAGTGCTAGTCACATCTAGGGTGTAGGCTCGGGGTATAACATGTATACTTTCACAAAATTATTAATGGATAGTGGCACCACACATCATCTTACTTGTAAAGTTGATAGCTGGCTCTTCATTCTGAATATGTAAGTCTCGAGAAAATCATTCTAATACCGATATCTCACAAATGCAAAAATTCTCTCACTATTTCTTATATAAAAACATTCTACATATTCTTACTGCCATTTAAAACTTTGTTTCTATTAATTCTTTTTTTTTTGCCAAGTCTAACAATATTTTCATTGAACTTTTTTCTTACTAATTTTTACTCAAGAACTTGGTAACGAGGAGAATACTGTACATATACCTGAGTAGTGATGGACTTTATTCTCTTCCTTAATAATTCTGAAAGTCACTTTTAGAATTTTAATAAAAATTATTAGTTTATCCCTCTCAATAGTTATTTCGAGTCGTAATCGATTAGTTATTGAGTTTGTTTTTAGAATTTTACTGAAAGGTTGAGGAATTTTGTAGTTTTTGACTTAATTTATTCAAAAGTGGCTTTTGGTACTAACTAGAGCTACAAGTCTCGGAATAGAATTCCTTCAGTTCTATCAGCTCCAAAATATAGAATTTGATCTAGGATCATCGTTGTTTTCTATTTTGAAGTTATTTTGTTGAGTTGAGGTCATAAGTTGGATGTTTATGTTATTTTGAATTAAAGCTTGACTTTAGTCAATATTTGGAGTTCGGATGCTTGGAATAACAATCCTACAATTACAGTGAATTCAAGAGGTGATTTTAGGCATAGGAAGAGCTTTTGATTATATTTAAGGAGTTCCAAGCGAATTTTGATCTTTTCAAGCCTTTTATTAGGTTAGTTGTAACTTATCAGATTTTTAGTCAAGGAAACCTCAAATTTGAATTTCGATGATTCCATTGAGTGCAGAATACCAAATTTAGTATAGCAACACATATAATTTGTGTACAAAATCTCAAACGAATCTTGAGGATTGATTCCTAGATTTTTGTTAGTTGAAAATCAGGATTGCAGGTACCGCTTAAGCGAACACCCTATATTTTGAGCGGAGAGTGTACTTTGATTGGGGTCAACCAGACTTGTGACTGCTAAAATGGCCCCTTGGTTGTTTAAGTGGCACCTACTTATTTGGAAGATTTCACAAAAGTAGCCCTATGTTTCTTAAGCAACACAAGAGGGGTCTTTTGGGGACTGAATTTGGGGTTTCTTCTCTATTTTCTATTTTTGAAATTCAGGAGCTCTTATGTGGTGATTTTAAAACGATTTTTCAAGATTATTTCATTGGATAAGTGATATTAACTTAGATTCTTCATTTCTATTAATTATTTCATGGTTTCAACTTTTAATTTTTGATAAAAAAACTTTTTAATTTTTGTTTTTTCTCTTGAATATTGAAATTTTAATAAATTGATGATTTTATACTGAATTCGACTCTATTTTAAAATTATTTTTATCAGTGTTTTTCTAATGACTTGGGTAATATAATTATGTATTAATTTACAACTTTACTACTATCGTTTTAGGAATGAATTTTTGACTCGTTCTAATTTGGACTTCAAAATTGATGAATTGCGTGTCGTAGCTATTAAATTTTTATTGTGATTCCACACTTGATTAATTTTTTTTAATCGAAGGCCTGACAAAAAGAGAAAGTTTATGTTTCTAAGTAATTTCTTGATTGATTTGAGGCAAGTAAATTTTTAAACCTTAGTTGAGTATGTAGAGCCTTTTATTTCCTTGCTATATGTACTGGGGGGGGGGGGAGGGATAATATAGAATTAATTATGCATTTACTTGCTTAAATGATCTAAAAAGATGCAAAGGGATATTGAAAAGGTATTTCTATGATATATCTATCTGCTCCTTTATGTGGAAGACTAGGTTCATAATATTGATTAATGATAGAAGATTTCTAATAATTATGCGATTTACGTTTCTTATTGCTATAAATATTACCATATTTTCATGATTTATATGAACACACTTAATTGCATTGGTTATAATGTATTGAAAAGAGATTCATTGTTACAAATATGCCAAACGAAAATGATTCCAATGAGTAGTAAAGAGCACCAAAGGAAAATGATTCTAGTAGGAAAGAATAAGCCAAGAGAAAATGATTTCGACTAGTTACGAATGCCAAAGTGTAATGTATTCGACAAATAGATAGATCATATGTGTTTCCTATGGGTTTTGATATGAGTTTCAGCAGATATATATCATAAAACATACATGCATCATTTAAATTGACATTGCATCACATTATTTTGCACTTTATTTGGTTGTTGTGAATTGTGAATACTCCTTTTTAGTGACTTACTAGTTCATAAACTTGGTATTAATGAGATGCTTGGCATCATGATTTGAAATTAGGTGTGATGACACTTGCCTTTACCCACTATGACAAGTCAGCCTAAACAGGTCACAATAACATAATACAATATAATGTGAAAGCTAAAATTAACATAACACTAACAAGGCTATAAGGCATAAAAGGAATAAATCGAAACTAATAACAATACATCAAACTAACAAGAAAATGATACAAGTCTCAATAGTCTTTGTATCTCAAATAGAATAAAACTACTAAGAGATATCCGACAGTCTTGAGAGTATGCTAGAACAACAAGCAACTACCTCTCAACTATCAGTAGCTCGGTCTAGAAGAGAAAGAAGAACGTCAGCAGGATCCTGGATCACCACCTACACATGTGTAGAAAACAAGGATGATTACAAAAGTATCCAACAAGAGGACCTAATCATAGTGGAGAATAAAGATCTAAGCACAACTTTCATCGCAACTACATACCTCCAGACTACAAAACCTGTATGCAAGGGAGATCAGCATACACAGTATAGATAATATAAACAAATATGCTCTCATATCATAATGTCTTAATAATCTAATCTTCACAACATACAAGGCCCAACTTATTTAATGCATATCACAAATACTCAATAGTTCAATCTCAACAATATGCAAGGTTTGAGTCAATCGGTATATACCACAATATCTCAATAGTGCAATCTCAATAATATAAGGTTCAATTCATTTAATACATCATATTCCAAGTAAGGAAAGATATGAAATGGAATGAAATGCTGATGAGTGTGAATTTGCACTCATCTAGACCTTAAGTTATGCATAATAAGATTCCTTAGTTCCCAATTTTGTACTATAAACTAAAAAAAATTGTTGTTTTTGCAGCAAGCTGAAGATTAGGGAATACTTTGGACACAAACATGCGAGAAGAGGTAAGAAAGGAGCTAACAAGGAAGTATTGAACACTGAGCATTGTAAAAGGGCACTTTGTGAGTGGCTAAAGTACCCTGACCCTTTGATCACTGAGCAAGAGGCAAGCCAACGAGAAAATGGGCAAGTTGCAGAAGTAAATTGGCGAGTCGCTAACTTCGTTGGCCAACTCAATACAGCTCACATAATAGGTCATTAATTTTGCATAGAGTCACTGGGTAAAGGGTGAACTTAAGCTCCAAATGGCGTATCTCTAACCATGTTGGTGAGCTTGATTGAGCTTGCTAAAGTTCTACTTTAAGATTAGTCTAGAAGAGCAGTCTGTGAGCTGAAGGCATGTTATGCGAATTGCTAATTTAATCAGTGAGGTCGACTAATGTCGTAGATTGGATTTTTGAGGAAGATATTCTATAATTTTTATACAAATAAAGTTTAGAAGGCTTAGTGGCTGGCAACATACAAAGATGAGAGAGAAATTTATTTGAGAGTTTTTCTTTAGTTTAAAGAGTAGTATTTTTTTATAGAATAGGAGAGTACAATTTGTTTCTTAGAGAGAGAGAGAGAGAGTAAGGGTATTGAAAAGATTTTTGTATTGATTTCTTAAGCTTGAAGACAATCACAATGGATGAAAATTTATTTGGTAGTTACCCATGCTCTATTTGATTATTAGTTAAAAATTCCAATACTTCTAAGGGGATAATGTAGACTATATGTAGTAATTGGTTGTTGGATGTTTAATTTTACATGGATTGTTGATGAATTTTTATGGGTTTTGTTATTTAGCAATATTTTCATATATGGATTGAGGTTGCAAACTCAAATCCTAACTAAAGATCTTCATGTAAGCTTGAGAAAGTTGCATAAGGTGAGGTTGGAAGATGATGGCCATTAATGTGTTGAATCAATGAAATTGCCTTAGCAATTTGGGAGTTTTTGCTAAGGTTGAGGTGTTAAGTCTTGAACCCATAGTAACTTGAGAAAAGTACTATGTAAAGTCGATCTCAAGTTTGAGAGAATCTTGATCAAATATTAGATCCACTTGCCCTACCCATGTAGATTTATCATCTGTTAAGTACTTTTTTGACACTTATGTCAACTCCTTCTTGTATGTCTATGTATCTCTCCTAGAAGTTATTTAAACCTCCATATTCTTCACTAATATTTCTTATTTATAGTGAAAATTTTTCCCATGACTTACTTTTAGATTATTGTTAATTATAAATGCTTATTCATGCTACAAAAGATTAAACCACCATTGCTACTTCTTGAATGTAATTCTAATGCGAGCATTTCTCTGTGGTTTGAACCTGGATCCAAGTTGAGTAATATACTTTTGGCGATCGAGCACTCTTGAAATTATGGAGAGTACGTATTGACGCGTTACCTTATCAGGGAATCATCAAAATGGCGCCATAGCTGGGGAAATGACATTAGATTTCTTTGAAGAAGTGTTTTGGTGAATTAATTTTTAGTAGTTTGAGTTTGTTTATTGTCCTTTTTGTTGTTTTTGCTAATTCTTAGGTGAAGATATAAATGTGGTTGGAAGCATGGTTGGTTCAAAAGTAGGGCAACACAATAAAATTGCTAACCTTGATGACATAGCAAATGTCAATGGGAATGTTAGTGCAATACATTCACCACCAGCTGAATGAAATGCAGTGTTCAATGTCATTGGAACCATGTTGCAGTTGTTGCAAATAAAATGTTTCTATAGTGGGAAACCAAATGAGGACTCTCATGATCACGTAAGGAACTTCTTCGACGTGTGCAACCTATTCACATTCAAGAATATATTTCAAGAGTCCATCTGTCTTTGGTTCTTCCCACTCTATGAGTAGTGAAGCTTCAAAATGGTTGGCCAAACTTTTGGCTGAATCAATTGAACACCCTAAAATGTACTTCAGAATTTCGCTAATTATAATTTTCATATATCTCAAAATCCGTGTGTAATATCAAAAATTTGACTTCATATTCACGACATAGGGAAAAAATTGAGTGATAAATGGATATAACTCAAATTTTAGAGGATCCGTAGTAAAAAATAATTTTTGTTAATTTATGATTTTCAGAGAGCATCCGGGTCGTGGCTAGGGGCGTGAATCAGTGTTATTTCTTCCTTAGCGATAGGTCTGCGTTGCAGACCAGAGCGTACTAATTCAACTTTTTCCTTAGTTTTTCTCTATGCGCCCAAGGGCATTGGGGTCATAGCGTCATGCCCACTAAAACGTGAAATCACCCATACTTAGTCATTTTTCAACTCTATATCACTTAAAACCCTCACAAAAATCTCTCCAAGACTTAACCAAATATCTCATACCAAATTCAAGGATTTCAAGCTTAATTTTGGAACTTATGAATTCACTTAAGCTCTAAGTTTCCTTCAAGCTTATCTCAAGAAAATCCAACTTTGAGGTATGTGGGTTTCATCCATTGGGTCCTTTCACTCATGGAACCCATCTTCCTATTTATGAAAATTACATGATTACTTATGGGTATCTCTTATTATGAAATATAAGCATGAATCATATTGGGTTTTATCAAAGTATTGTTGATTATGCATTAGTATCCATCTTAAGTTTACACTACGTGTTGATCTTTGGCTATTGAGATTATGCATGTTTTGAGCTATGAAACTATGATCTATTATGACTTTTAATGATGGATTTCAAGGTATCCTACATGAGAGTTTTACTACATGTTGGTTGGTTGATTTGCATTAAGTATTCTCATCTTATTTTACTCTTGAATTGCATGATTTTGAACAAGTATCATAAATCCACCATGTGTTTGATAAAATGACATGGCAGGAATTCTCAAATTATTGATGATTTATTAAATGATTTACATGTCAAGTGACTATATGATGATTAAGGACTTTCATATATGTATTGAGTTCACAAAAAGTATCTATGAATTTGCAAGTATCAAGTTAAGCTCTACTTCAAAATTTCTACCTCTTGTGAGCGATTCATGTTAAAGCAAGGGATCATGTATGATTGTTATCTACCTTCATGTTCAAGTTAGACTCACTATTAGAGGTCAAAAATATTTATGAACTACTGAAGTCATGTTATCATGTCTCTTAAAAGTTATTCATTTATGACTAAATTATGATTATTTCAAGTACTCCACGGGACTAGACTTAGCACCAATTGAGGCTTAAGATGGGGGCTCGACTCAAGGGGTCCATATATAAAGTTTTAGTCTCTAAACTATATGCCTCCATAGGTTATACATGATCTCCTTTATGGCTTTCTAGTGGATCCATATAGTTATACCACACCTTGTCGAGGGGGTGACATGCCTTAGAGTATTGATTGTATGGGTACCATGACAAGTAGACCACACCTTGTCGAGGGGGTGACATGCCTCAATCACCTTTTGAGGGGGTGACATTCCTTAATCACCTTACAAAGGGGGTTACATGACTTGAATTCCAAGTAATAGCTTGCTTGGTCTATGTCGGTTAAGGTCTCTTTGAAACGACCCAAAAAAGTACCTGAAAATGTGCCTCAGAAGTGTCCAAAATCATAATTTAAATATATATCTAAAAATCTGCTTGTTATTTCAAAAATAGGAGTTCATATTCTTGTTCGGGGGGCAAAATTGACTCAAAATTTAGAGCAACCGTATCAAAATTCGGAAATCGCAAAAAATGCGATTTTGGAGGGTCATCTTTAAAGGAGCATATCTCTTAGCACATAAAGAGTTGGGCAACGCATGAAATACGAAATTAAATCTCTTTTAATTAGTTTTCCAATGCACTTGGTTTCACTTCATTCTCAGTTTGAATGAAAAATTTATGCCTATTTTTGTAGAACTCATTTCTATAGAAATGCAAATTCCACTGAGTAATCCGCGTTGCTTCCGCAACGTGGAACAATGTTATTTTGGTCCTGTTTTCTTTGACTTTGGTCCGACTTTCAAGTCTTGGGCCTAAGAGTTCCCATACTTGAAAATACCTATACTTAGCCTTATATTATCCTAAACATTCCCAAATACTCACTCAAATACTTAGATTAATATTTCTCTCAAGATTCAAGTCCCAAAGCCCTCATCCAGAACTAAGGTTTTCCTTCAAGGTTCTTCTTCAAGCTTTAAGTCTCCATCTCCAATCTTCACCAAGTTCACCTCCAAGCTAAGGTATGTGGCTTTATTTCATGGGTTCCTTTCACCCATAATACCCAAGCCTCCTTTTACTTAAATTGCATGATTTAAAGTTGATTAACAAATGAGTCTTGATTATTATGAAATTCACTGCACACTATGTTAAAGCTATGTGAAATCGTGACTCTTTTGCTATGTTTTGAGCTATAAATCTTTGATATATTGGAAGATTTGCGGAGGAGTTTTGATGTATGTTGCTTGAGGGTGTTGCAAGGTATTATATGATGGTTTTATAATAAATTTTCTTGCATGATTTCATCTCTACATTTCATAGTTTTATACTAGTATTACACACCCTCTAAGTGTTTGATAAAATGTCCGGATGTGGTTTCTTGAGGAGTCGAAGGTCCAAAGCATGAGATATGAAATGATTGACTATATGATGATAAAATGAGCTTATGTATATGATATACTCTATATAAAGTGTTGCATTAGACCATGCCCAATCCCGGGGGGACAAGAGCCCGAGTAACCAAGGTGGGGGTTTGTACTCATCAACCTAGGTGGGGGTTTGTACTCATCAACCATGTAAGGGATTTGTATTTTGCCACCATGGTGATAAGGTGTGATTATTATCAACCATGTATGGGGTTTGTACCACACCACTGGGATGATGGGGTGAAACCATTATCAATATGTATGGGGTTTGTACCACACCACTGGGATGATGGGGTGAAACCATCATCAACCAACCGAGGGGTTTGTACCTTGGAAATCTAGCTTGGTCTCTTCTACACATATGGTATCCTCTATGAGTATGAGCTACTTAAGCATGTTTTAATTATGCATTGATCATACATTCCATATTATTATATTATGCCTATTGCCTATTGTTACATAGTTTGACTATGATGCCTAATTCATGTTACATTGCATCCTACATACTTAGTATATTCACCATACTAACACATACTCTTGCCTACTTAATATCATCATGTAGGGTTTGGTACCCAAGTTGATCATCTTCCTCCTCCATGTGGATAGCTCGGTACTACTCATGCTTATTGGTGAGTCCTCCACTTCGGGAACCTTAGTCTATGTTTCTCTTATTATGTATTAAGACACTCTTCTGTATGTTCTAATTTGACTATGAGGGTGAGCCTGGTTACTTTGTATTAGCCCCCACTCTTATCTATGAAGTAGATGTATTGTTGTGCATGCTATGTATCTATGTTATGAGTCTTGACTTTTTTGTCTATGGGTGTTGATGTTGTGCAAACTTTCCCTTAGTCCTTTGCCCTTATTTTCTAAACTTTTACATGCTACTTAAGTATTAATCTCTTTCCCTTAGTCCCAATTCCCCTTGTTTATGATTCTTATATTGTTTTACATTTCTTCCGAGACTAATAATGTGTAATGATATGCCAAGTGGCTTGTTTAGGGTTCTTTCGAGTTCCCCATTCAACGATCATGTCTAGGCCCTTGGATTGGGTCATGACAAAGATGGTATCAGAGATTAGGTTGATAGATCCTCGGAGTCCAACACACTGCGTCGATTAGAGCCTTATTCATGGTTGTGTTATGCACCACAACTATGAGTATGAGGCTATGAAACGCTTTAGAAAATGTTTCACTTCTTCATGATCCATGTCATGCGATAGAATTAGGTCCCCTAGGTATTATTGCTAACCCCTAATCGTTACATTTCAGGATATGTCTCAAACTACTCAAGATGGTTATATGTCGAACATGGAGGTTAGTATCCAACAACACCTCTAAGCATGAAAAAGGACGGGGACCAAGACATGTCCAAGGCTCACCTTCAAAATAGAAAGTAAAGAACTAGTGTCTCAATATAAGGAAGATAGAATGTAGGATATTATCCCTGAAATGGTAAAATCACCATAATAACAATCTTCACAAATCTGAGCTAGCCACGTGGAGGAGGATGGTGTAAATAGGAGCTCCGGTCCCTACATTATTAAATCATGTAGGCAAAAAGTATGCATTAGTATTTGGAATGTACTAGTGTATGGAATGCAATGCAACAATAGTAATAGCTTTATAACAAGATGCATAATATTATATAACAGAATATAAGCTCAATATGTCATGCATGGGGATGCTTTAATAAAATTATTCATGAGAGATAAACATAACATAACATCCTATCATCATACATATGTGGGAGGTAGGCCATAACCGACATATAAGAACAAGTTAGCTACTACTTGAAATCCAACATAATCCCTTATGTTGGCACAGGGAGACTACTTGTCGTGTAGAACTCCATTCTCATAGCATATGCATCATGAAATCATAAATGTTGCTTATGTGGATCCACTAGCTTAGCCTATAAGGGCTCCTATGGTGGTACATAATTAATGAGAAAATGAGACTTTATAGAAGGACCCCTTAGGTCGAGTTTCCACCTTCTAATCTCATTCGGTGCTAAGTCACTCCCATGGAATACATTTGAAAACATATGCATAATCATAATCATAATCATTCATAAGCTTTAAAAGCATAACATCATCATATATATAAAGTAGCTCTTCTAAGCATATGATGCAACATGGGATCCATCTTTGGTGAGAACTATCCTTTCACCATCATCATCATTCATAAATATTAAGGTCTCAGGTTCCCTCATCAATGTTCATAACCATTAGGGGTCATTTGGTTGGGAACAACTTATCTCAAGATTAGTTATCCTGGAATTAGCTATCCTAAGATAAGTTATCCCCCCATTTATATTGGATAAGTTATCCCAAACTTGGCAACCAAACAAGATATCAAAATTTTATACCTCCACTGTTTTTATCCCATGACTATTTATTATTGTCCCTCACACCAAACGACCCTGTAGGGTATTAGGTCACCCTCATAATTGAAAATTATTCACCATTAGAAAATTTTAATATGATAATTTGGTGGGATCATGCATGCAACTTTAAATCATGTAACTCAACAGACTATGCATGAAAGTAGTGAAATTTATCAATTTAAATAATTTTTAAAACAACCCACTATAATCATACATATCATCTTTCAATTTTAGACATAGAGTCATGCAACTCATCTCATAAAGTCATTAATTTCGTCATAACATCTTAGTATCATTACATTCATAGCTTGAATTTCATAAAATAGATCATAGAAGAAAACTCTTAAAATCAATTTATGCAATTTCATGCAATAGATGTATAATCTCAAGATAATTCATGCTTAATTAGGAAGAGCTCGTAAGAAATCACCATTAAAATTTGAAGGATTTAGAAAATTAGGTTTTGGAATCTATCAGTGGAAAGAACCCACAGATGAAGAATGTCATGCCCCGAAAGGGTGCCCTTGGTGTGACCAACACTCAAAAACCATTGTTGGCTCTCAAGTGAACTTTGGACTCATCACATTCATTCAATCAATAAAAAACTTAGAATAAAGAGAAAATAAAATGGGCAAACTAAATCATCAATCCGTGTCAATATATAGAAATTAGTTACGAGATAAAGGTCTCGATATCAACTCATCACTATCTAGTCTATGAAGCCTCTAACACTACTATCTAGATGGTGCCAATGATAGGTTCATGGCTACTTCAAATCAAATAAAAGAAAATCTAAACTCTAGTAGCTAGATGATAGTAATATGAAACTCCTCCGAAAACAAGAAGGTCTCACCGATCAGCTGAATGCGAATGGATCCTCAGTGAAGTGCCTATTGATGACCTCTAATATTTGTCTCTGCATCATGAAATGATGCAGTCCAAATTAACATTAGTACATTGAATATACTTGTAACGACCCCAAAAAGTGCCTGAAAATATGCTTCGAAAATGCCCGAAATTGTTATTTTCATATATCTCAAAATCCATGTGTTATTTCAATAATTTGACTTCATAATCTTGTTCAAGGGGTCAAATTGAATGGGAAAAGGGTGTAACCCCAATTTTTAGAGCAAAAAATTCATAATTTACAAACTACAAAGTATTGAATTCCAGTGAGGAATCCGCGTTACAGACGCGACACGCCTCAGTATATTTTCTGTCCAGTTTTTTTCGAGTTTAGTCCAAGACTTTTGGGTCTTGAGCCTAAGCCTTTCCATGCGTGAAAATACCTATACTTAGCGTTATTTCACTCTTATATCATCCAAGATATTCCTAAATAATCTTCCAAACACTTAGATAATATTTCATCTCTTCTAAAATTCAAGTCTCAAAACTCATCCCAATCTAAGAATTTCCTCTCAAGCTTCAAGTCTCCATCTCTAGTCTTCTTTGGATTCTCCAAAAGCTAAGGTATGTGGGTTTCTTTCATGGGTTCCTTTCACCCATGAAGCCCAAGCTTCCTTTTACCTAAAATTGCATGATTTAAAGTTGATTTACTTATGGGTCTTACTTATTATGAATTTCACTTTACACTATGTTGGGGTTTATGAAATTGTGATTGTTTTAGCATGTTTTGAGCTATGGATCTAAGATCTATTATGAGATTTGATGAAAGATTTTAATGTATATTGATTGAGGGTGTTATCAAGTATTGATTGATGGTTTTACATTGGGTTTACACTAATGCTACACACCCACCAATTGTTTGATAAAATATTTAGGTTATGATCTTGAGTTGTTGAAGGCCTAATGCTTAGTATATGAGATGTATGACTTTATGATGATGAAAGTATGTTGTATATGTGTTAATTTCATGATAAGATTTTATAGTATTATATGTTGACCATAACCTTGTTGAGGGGTTGGTACCTTGACAACTTTGATGGAGGGTGTTAAGTCCATTAACTTTGTTGAGGGGTTGGTACCTTGACCACTTTAATGGAGGGTGTTGAGTCCATTAACCTTGTTGAGGCATTGGTACCTTGACCAATTTGATGGAGGATGTTAAGTCCATTAAGCCTGTTGAGTGGTTGGTACCTTGACCACTTAGATGGAGGATGCTACGTCCATTAACCTTGTTGAAGGGTTGGTACCTCGATCACTACCAAGGGGTGCTAAGCCTTGGATTCTGAGTACTAGTTGCTTGGTTTATGATGATGGTCTCTTCTTATCTACACAATATGTTCTATATAAACATGTTTACTTCAAGCATCCTTCATACATGTCATATTGCTACAATGATATCTATTGATTATTATTATGCATTTTGACTATGTTGCCTATTTCTTGTTGCATTGCATCCTACATACTTAGTACATTCAAATGTACTAACGCATACTCTATGCTTAAATGATATTACCATGTAGCAACCAAAGCTCTATTTAGCCATCCTCCTCCTCCACGTGGCTAGTTCGATTGTCTCTCAAGCTAGTTAGTATGTCCTCCATTCCGGGGATGTTGGTCTATCTTTCTCATGCTATTTGTTGATACTCTCTTTTTTATTGCCACTTTGATTATGAGGGTGAGCCTGGTTGCTTGTCTTGGCCCTCGCTAAATATCTATGTTTAGAAGTGTTTTTGGACAAGTTGTGTATTATGCTTGAGCTTTGACTCATCTATGATATTTAAGTATTATTCTCTCTCTTTATCTCTCGCTCCCTTAATCCCAATTTTCCTTATTATGTTTGTCTCTTATTCTCATTTTAAATTCTTCCGCGACCAAGGATGTGTAATGATATGTTGTGAGCCTTGTCTGGGGTTCCTTCGGGTTCCCCATTCACTGTCACATCTATGCCCTAGGTCACGCGACAATACTAGTATGTAAAATGGTTGAAAAGGAAAGAACATAATCAAATATACTCAACTCAAGTATCTAAACTCAAAAATCAACTCAACTCAACTCAGTAAAACATGCAAGTTTAAGAATGTAGTCATGCTTTGAAAATAAACTCAATAATATGCAACTCATGCCAAAACATCTGATTAGTAAGTGGGAGCTTCTCTTAACCGATAATCATCACCATATGAGCAAGTGATGATGCAATGAAGTAATGTTGTTGCCACATCCATCCAATACCTTTCTAGGGTAGAGGACATCCCACCAGTGGATCTAATAAAAACCTCTATTCAGACTTCAGAGGTATGATCCCTTTCTCATCCTATGCAGATCACATAGTTTATGGGGATTTGAGTTATTTATACTCTTACCCAAATCGTTACTCAATACTACTCCTAAAAATGTGCTCATATCAATCCAGTAAGTAGATTACTCATAAACATCTCATCAAGTCTCATTGGAATTTAACGTAAACATCAAACACACCTTAACAACACCTTCCATCAATAAATAATTTAAAATTTATTTACATCTAATCAAAAATTTTACTCAAATATTATTTAAACTCAATGCTCAATTTCCTCAAAAGCTCACTAAGTCATGCATCATCTCATTAAAACATGTTCCTCAAAATATAACTCTTTGGGATCAATACAAATATAATATTAGTTTAAATTACTCTTTCATTAATGCATAGAAAAGTCATCATCTTTACCTGAACATGCAAAATCTTTATTCAAAATACTTGTTTAATGCGTGAAAAATAATCAAAATCTCAATAGCAAAGAATTTATAGAAAAGCCATGATCAACAACTTAATTACAGTCCATAGAAAAGTATCTACGAATGACAATTCTAATAATATAAAATATAAAAATAATAATAATCTCAATTCATGAATATATCTAACTCAATGGAAGAGGAATAAACTCATTTAGAATTCAAGAATTTGGGTAAAACTATACTTGAACTCAATTATGGAGAATTAACACGTGGGGCGCGTGCATGAACTCAGTCCAATGCTATGAGTCGCCTTACATACCTGGAAAGTTGACTTTTACAATCGAAATTTGAAGAATACTAGCTTTTTTGGAGAAAATCTTTGATCATGAAACCTTAATGCTTGTTCTTGAGAAAAGAAGTTCTCTTTGTAGTTTCCTTAGAGAGGAAAAACTTGAAAAAGTAAATATTGAAATTTATGGAAAATTTGGATTGGGAAGCTTGAAATTTATGGAAAATAACTTACCTTAATGATGAATCTTGAAAGCCAACCTAAACTTGATTATTTTCTTGATGATTCTCAAGCGTTTAAGTTTAGGAGTGAAGTAGAAGGTTTTATTATGAAAAATTAATTTCTATGTGTTTTGGGCCACTAAAATAAACCCCAAAAGATTATAGGATTAAAATGCCTTCATAAAATAATTAAAAAATATCACTAAATTGTCTAGAAGAGTCCATGTCTAATCTGCAATGCGAAGCTGTCGCGGATTACAGACAACTCTACACATCTCCAGTAAAATAATCATAACTTTTTATTCCGAACTCTGATTAAGGTGAAATTGGATGCATTGAAACAATTAGGGCCTAGTCGTGACACAACAAATGTGACACTCAAAGTCATCCCATCCAAGTCTCATGTTCATATTGTAAGCATTCATAAGGTAAAATAAGCACACACAAGAGATTAAGCAAGCGGAAATATATATAAGAAGAATTATGAAAATATATCATATCCATTTGTCCAATTCATGCCTCTACATCATAAATCTTGGCGGGGTCTAGCATATAGCTCACTGGCTCACCTTCAAGATATACATAAAATGTAAATGGTAAAATCTAAACATAAGGAAACAAAAAGCATCATAATGGTTTGTTCATGAAGCATGAGAACTTACCAATAAGAGTACAGCTTAAGAATTCGAATGCTAGCCTCAATATGGAATAATCCCCTTTTCGTCCGTTCTTACATGGTTAGATTATATAGGCAAAGAAGTATGCATTACCATATAGAATATATTAAGTATATAGGTATTCCATGAATCAAAGAACATCATAATAATATCAATATGCAAAAATCATAATCATGTGAGAGGGACACAATATGTATGAAAATGCAATTTAAAAATTGTGAGAAGAAGCATCATAAATCCATTCTTAACCTTAGCATATATATGTGAGAATAAGACCATAACCAACATATAAGATCATGTAGACTATTATATAGAATCCCGATGTTCGCTTTACATTGAGCCAAGAGGAGTCTACTTTACCAAGGTAAACTCCATTCTCACCCTATAAGCTCTATCCTAGCATGCCGAGAATCATCATTTGACCCCACCTTTTAGGCTCTATTTTAGCACGGAAAGTATCCATCATTTAAGATAATTGGATCCAATAGCACACCTTTAAGGAATAAAACATGAACATCATTCCTATGGTGGCACATAGTTATGGGACTTGAGGATTTATATAAGGACCCTTGGGGATAGTCCCTCTCACAAAGCTTAGTCGAAGCTAAGTCATATCCCACGAAATACATAAATCATGCACACACACACATACACACACACACACACACACACACACACAGAGACACACACACACACACACACACATATATATATATATATATATATATATATAGCTTTCAACATAGTTCATACTTCATTAAAATTATGCTTTCGTAGCTTTCAAAATAATCATCATAGTCTTTTATGAAACATCACGTTAGAAGAATAGTTCATCTACTTGCTTGTCATGATCCAAGCCTAGGGCCTGGATGTGACCCGAAGGGACCCCAAACAAGTCTCTTAGAATATAAATCACATATCGTTGGTCGTAGAAGAAAATTAAACAACAAGAAGAGATAAAATGAAAGGGAAGGAGACTAAAGGAAATCTTGATATTCATAACAACATAAAAGAGTCAATCTCATAGCATAAATACATCATAATATCCACCTCTAGCATGGAATGGAGTAGGGGGGCCAAGACGCTTTCCAGGCTTACCCTCAGAATAACAAGTGTTTATTATAAAGAAGTCTCAAAATAGCAAGAATAATGTAGATAATGTCCTCGGACTTGAGAACTCACCAATGCTTATCTCGAAGTACTGAATTAGCCACGTGGAGGATGACCGAAAGGAGCTCCAGTCCCTACATGGTAATATAATGTAGGCATAGAGTATGCATTAGTATATTTGAATGTACTAACTACGCAGGATGCAATGCAACAAGAAACAACAAGCAAATATAGTCAAAATACATAATCATAATAATGGATACATAATCTCAATGTGGCATACATGATCAATGCTTATAATAAAACATGCTTGTAAATCATACATCTTGCACAATATATATAGTATACATATGTAGGAAGTGATGTCAACCGACATATACCAAGCAACTACAACTTGGACTTTAAGGCCTGACATCCCCTCAGTTAAGGTAACCGGGCATGATACCCCCGCCTAAGTGTGGTCTACTTGCCAAGGCAAACCAAACATGATAACATGAACTAGATGGATCCACTAGTATAGCAAGGATAATAATCATAATCCTATGGTGGCATGTAGTTTAGAGACTAAAGACTTTATATAAGGACCCCTTGACGAGCCCCCATCTTAAGCATCAATCGTTTCTAAGTCAAATCCCACGGAATACTTGAAATAATCATACTTTAATTATAACATGAATAGCTTGTAAGAACATGACTTAAGTAGCTCATAAGCATGCTCGACCTCTAATAGTGAGCCTAACTTGAGCATGAGAGTAGATCATAATCATACATGAACCTTTTCTTTAACATGAATGACTCACAAGAGGTAAAAATCTTGAAATAGGGCTTAACTTGATACTTGTAAAATCATAGATGCTTTTCATGAATTCAAAACATACTTGATAGTCCTTAATCATCATGAAGTCAATTGACTTGTACATCATATAATAGATCATCAATAACTTGAGAATTCTTGTCTTGATATTTTATCAAACACAAGGTGGGTTTATGATACTTGTTCAAAATTATGCAATTTAAGAGTGAAATAAGATGAGTAAACTCAATGCAAATCGACCCACCAACATGTAAGAAAACCCTCATGTAGGGTACCTTGAGATTACAAAGGCTCATGATAATTCATTGTTTCATAACTCAAAACATGCATAGTCTCAATAGACAAAATTAATTCGTGATATAAGATTGAAATAGATAGTCATACATACTCAATCAATATTTCATAAAACTCCAACATAATTTATATTCATAATCCATGATAAGAGATACCCATAGGTAATACAAGTTACAAATATGAAATTTTCATGAAAATGGAAGGTTGGGCTCCATGGGTGAAAGGATCTAATAGATTGAAACCTACAGAACTTAAACCTTGATTTCTTCAAAGTAAACTTGAAGTAGCCTTAGAGCTTGAAATGAATCCTTGAGTTCCAAAGTTGAGCTTGAGATCCTTAGATTTGAATGAGAGAATTGATAGAATCTTAGAGAGGTTTGAGAGAGGGTTTTGGAAGTTGAAAAATGGCTTACTATGGGTGATTCCACATTTTAGTAAGCATGGGGCTATTACCGCAATTCCTTTAGGCACATAGGAAAAACTAAGGAAAATATTGTACTGGTTTGCGTCCAATCCGCGACATGGACCAAACACGAAGAGGAAATTACACTGCTCCGTGCCCAGGTCGTGTAGCGCCTTGGCCGCGAATGCTCTCTAGAAATTGAAAATTAGTGAAAATTATTTCACTATAGTTCATCTAAAATCCGGGTTATATTCATTTCTTACTCAATTTTTTCCCCTGATCGAGAATATAAAGTTGAATTTTTGATATCACACATGGATTTTAAAATATATTGAAATTATGATTATGGGCATTTCAAAGCACATTTGGAGGTGTTTCAATATCTCCCCATTGAGAATATTTTTCCCCGAATGTTAAAGAAACATGTATAAGAGAAGTAATCATGAAGATTTTAGCCTGATATGAGTGCAACAAATGCATTTAAATATTTTTTCATAAATCTCGACATGAATGTAAAAAATCACCATAAACTTGTTACCATGAGTATGAACGCATGTAAAATGATATTAAGGATGAAATTTAAGACTTGAAATCATATAGGAGACTTTAATTAGTACCTTCAAGTTGAGTAGAGTAGAAGAGATATAGGTATTGCTTTCTCATGTCCGCCTCAGCTTCCCATGTGGCACTTTCAACTTGTAGATTCCTCTTAAGGACCTTCACAGAAAATACAACTTTGTTTCTCGACCTCTTTACTTGTCTATTCAAAATTTTCACTGACACCTCCTCGTAGGTAAAATTATCCTCTACAACACCCATAACTTCTAAGGGCACTATGGCACTTGGGTCACCCACACACTTTCTCAACATGGACATATGGAAGACTGGCTGAACTATATTCATCTCCATAGGCAACTCCAACTCATATGAAACCTTACTCACTATTCTCAAAACCATATAAGGACCCACAAACCTTGGGGTCAATTTCCCCTTCTTGCCAAACCAGACCACACTCTTCATGGGTGAGACTTTCAAGTAAACCCAATCACCAACCTTAAACTCAAGATATCTTCTTCTCACATCGGAGTAGGACCTATGTCTACTTTGGGTTGTTTTCAATCTCTCCCTTATCAAATTCACCTTCTCCAAGGTCTCCATGACCAAATCCAGACCTAGCAAAGCCATCTCCCTAACTTCAGACCATCCAACAGGGGATCTACAATGCCTACTATATAATGCTTCAAAGGGAGACATACTGATGCTTGAGTTGTGGCAATTATTGTAAGCAAACTCAATAAGTGGAAGACGTTCATCCCAACTACCCTTAAACTCCAAAATACAACCTCTAAGCATATCCTCAAAAGTTTGCATGGTCCTCTCTGCTTGACCATCTGTTTGAAGGTTAAACCCATGCTAAGCTTAACCTTGGTACCAAGGCCTCTTTGGAAGGACCTCCAAAAGTGAGAAGTGAATTGAGCACCACAATCTGAAGTGATAGACAAAGGCACCCCATGCAATCTAACCAACTCATGGATGTACAACTTGGAATAATCTTCGACACCATAAGTGGTTTTGACCACTAGAAAGTGAACCAACTTTGTCATTCTGTCCATAGCAACCCAAATAGAGTCAATGTGTTTCCTAGTTTTAGGCAACCCAATCACAAAATCCATGTTGATCTCTTCCCACTTCTAAGTAGAAATTTCTATGTCTTGGGCTAGGCCACCCAGCTTTCGATATTTGGCTTTCACTTATTGGCAATTGTGACATCCGAATATGAGCTTGGCAAAATCTCTCTTTATACCACACCACCAATACACCTCCCTCAAGTCTCTATACATCTTTGTAGAACCTAGGTGAAAAGAATAGGACGGATTATGGGCCTACTTAAAGATCAACTCCATTAATCAACATGAGGCACACACAATATACCTTGATACCTAAGGGCACCATCTCCTCCTTGAGAGAAAACCTCCACTTTACCATATTTCACCAAGGTATTCTGAAACGACCCCAAAAAGTGCCTGAAAATGTTCCTCAGAGGTGCCCGAAAATGTAATTCTATATATCTCAGAATCCATGCATGATATAAAAAATGTGACTTCATATTCTTGTTTAGGGGGTCACGATTAGGGGGAAAAAGGCTCTAACCCTGATTTTAGAGTAAACGATTAGCAATTTGATTTTCTAAGTAGCGATTTCCAAAGAGCTTTTTGCACCCCTAGCGCGACGTGCCAAAGGAACGCAAATGAAGGAATTCATTTTTGTGTCCTGTCCACAATGCGTACATGAATATTTTCCTGTCCAATTATTTTCCTTGCAGTTCAAGACTTTGAAGTCTTGGTCCTAAGTATCTCCAAATGTAAAAATACCCATACTTAACCATTTTTCACCCTCATATCGTTCTAAATATTCCCTAATACTCATTCAAATACTTAGCCAATATTTTATCTCCTAAAATCAAGTCTCAAAACTCTCTCCAGATCTAAGGATTTCCTCTCAAGCTAAATGTCTTCATCTCCAATCTTAGTCAAATTCATCTCCAAAGTAAGGTATGTGAATTTCTTTTATGGGTTCCTTCACTCATGATGCCCAAGCTTCCTTTTCATAAAAATTTCATGATTCAAAGTTGATTTACTCATAGGTCTTATTTATTATGAAAATCACTGCGTAGTATGTTGGGATTATGAAATTGTGACTATTTTGCTATGTTTGGGGCCATTAATCTAAGGTCTATGGTGAGGATTAATGAAGGGTCTTGATGTATATTGTTTGAGGGTATTACTAAGTATCTAGTGATAGATTTATACTGATGTTTCTAGCATGAGTTTACTCTTGAATTGCATGGTTTTACACTAGCATTACACACCCTCTAAGTGTTTGATAAAATGTCCGGTTATAGATTCTTGAGGAATTGAAGGCCCTATGCATGTCTTATGAGTTT
>JAABOM020060776.1:0-11584 GCA_011800125.2 Solanum clarkiae
AGAGAAGTGAGGTGCTTGTAGGACTTAGGAAGCTAGCAGGTGAGTTACCTACTTGCTTAGCTTAAATTTGCTAGCTAAACGGAGACGAGACCCGACGTCGAATTTGTCCGAGTCCGATTATGAAAAAAGTCGGTGTTAAGGGTGTAACTTTATCCCATGTTTTAGCATCACAAATGGACTATATTTTCAGTTCAAGATGAATAATAAAAGGGCCCAAGTACATCACAACTCACTTGACTAATTGGGCCCAAAACTAAGTAAGGAGAAAGGGGAAAAATGGGCAGCCAAGGCCCAACCAATTTGAACCCAATAAGGCCTAAGTAAAAGGGGCAAGGAGATGCATCACCAGCTTGGTAAAGTAAGGCTAAAAATTCCTTAGTAGTTTAGCCAAATTCCCTCTTTAAAAAGGGTTTAAAATAGCTCCCATAAGTCATTTTCAACTTGAACAAAAATAATTAAGATTGTTCTCCAAGTTTTCTCTCAACTCTTTCTTGAGTTTGTAAAGCAACCAAAGGAATCTTTTAGGGTTCTTACGGAGGCCCTAAACCTTTAAGGTAAAGGTAAGTGGTTATAGTTATGTGTTTATTAAGGTTTCTTCATGAAAAACAAGAGACTATGTTGGCTAGTTATATGCTGAAAATTTTAGACAACATGTGTTCCAAGATTGTTATTATTTTTCTTGTTCATTTGGTAGCTTTTCTTCTCTTTTTGGTTGGATTTATTATGAAATGAGGCTACTGTTATTGATGAGTATTGGTTCTTAAATGATGTATAAAGGCTGCTACACCACTTTTACAGTCCGTAAAAGTGAGTTCTTATAGGATATCACAATTGTGTTCTTAATACGAACTTGTGGGCTGTTGGATGGGAGGCTATTGCCTCACATCCTTAATGACTACTTTGATTCTATTATTAAACTATTTTAAGGCTGTTTTTATGTATATATGAGTTGTGGACAGGTTGGGTAAAGTTGAAACAGGTTTGGAATTGTCGAAGTCAAAATGTGGCAAAGGGACGTAACGTTATGCCGCCTATTGTATGTTGCGTAGAATTGTTATGTGTAAAGCTTTTTTGGATGTTGTAAGACTGTTGTGGAACTATAACAGGCTGCACATGATATGTATATGAGAATGTGTACTAGAAAATATGATTAGAGGCAGAAAGGTTGAAAGAATACGCTCGCGTTTATAAATATCCGCTTGCTGCCCGTATGTTGTTTCTTTATGAGATTGGGCTGCCAAGATGCATTTATTGGCTGCTAATGCTAGTTATATCACCTACTATATTGTAGATAAATATTCAGAGGAAGGGAAGGTTATCTCAAGGTAATAGCAAGGTCGTACATCGAGGTATGTAAGACTACTTGATTTCATATGTTTGGCATGAAACATAGATCCCTCCTTGGCACATAAAGGCACTTACAAACTTCGACACAACTATTAACCGTGTCTCTACTCTTTCACATGTTCATATGCTCCTATATATAGTCACTTGCGAACCTGTATACATACTTGGATACCAAGATACATGAGTTCTTTCTGCTAAATAAAGTCCATGTGTTTTCTACCTTCGATGCATTTTATTACTTATGTAACCTACTCCATTCATTATGGTATTGTCTTTTATAATTATTTACATGTCATATGTTGTATCTACAGTCCTACAGCTCCCATATTATGACCACGAAAAGAATCATTTCAAAGGTAATTGAAAGGTAAAGTATATTGCTTATTGATGGGTGGTAACCCGAAGGGTGGAAGAATCCCCTAGCCAGGGTCGATCCTATCACAGGGGTAGCCCAAGGGGTTAAAGGAAAAGCCTAGCCAGGGCCAATCTCGATATACATTTACCACTGATCAAAATTTTCATTTATTATTACATGCTGTGCACAAATTATACAATAAAGGTAAAGTAATAAAAAGAACATAAAGAACATGATCCCACAGTATAACTAAAGGTGGTTTGTTATCCTACACCAGTGTATAGTTTCATTTGAGTTGTTACTTCATATACAGTTATTCCTACCTTACATATTCTGTATATTATCTCGTAATGACGTCCCTTATGGGGGACCTGTATTTTGTGCTGCAGGTACAGGTGCTAGTAGATCTCCCCAATAGGAGTACATGATATCCAGCTGCTGTTACAAAGCTCCAGGTTGCTTCGGAGCTTTGTGTGTGTAAAGCTTATATCTTTTTGTATTGTATAGTTAGCCAAGGTGGGTCCTGTCCTGACCCTTATCAGATACTTTTCCTTATCTAGAGGCTTTGTAGACTATGTAAATTAAAATGTGGTCATGTCTTGTACTTTAAACACTATGGCCCCAATGGCCTAGCCATATGCATTTTCTTTCGACTTGTTATCATTGTTTACTTTCTTAAAGGCATGTTGAACGTAGAAATCCCTTATAATATGTATAGAAAGCGCATAGATACAGGTTGGTTCTCTCGATCCTTTTCGACAACGGGTGCCAGTCCGCCTTAATGGGATTTTGGGCGTGACACTTGGGTCGTGACAATGGCTAGACTTAAGCTGATTCATTAAGTCATTTGAGTATTAATCCTTTCCCTTTATTTAACTTTTGTTTTTATTTTTGTTTCTTTGCAGGGTACACTAGTAGTGTATGCCCAACACTCGGAGTCAAGGAAATCCCTTAACTCCACTTGATCCAGAGATCCAATAAATTACTAGAAGAATAGCCTAAGAAAATGTCAACATGGTGGCCAAGATAGCTTTGAACCGAAATCATAAGGATGAGAATCCACCTCCTTTGGAGAATATTCCACAACCTCAGGAGTTCGATGCCAATGCTTATCAATGGAATTGGTAGGTTGAACCCCATGGCTATAGATGTGACCAGGGCTATTATGTTTCCACCACTATCGGCTGACACAAAGTTCACAATCTCTAGTGGGTTACTTCAGATGCTGCAAGCGTTATTTGCGGCTTTACCATCAGAGGATCCACATAACCACTTGCACAATCTGTCATTTATTTGTAAGAGTGTGACGAGGACACAGATTCTATCTATGGATGCTGTGGGACTTCATGTTTTCTCATTATCTTTTATGAGCAATGCTGCGTTCTGGCTATCTGAGCTTCCGCAAAGTTCATCACTAGTTGGACAAATTTTCAGAGGACCTTTTTAGAGAGGTACTTGTAATACCCCACATCTTAAGATACTAGTACTATGCAAATGAAACATGATATGGTTTGGTCAAATTAGCGCCCATTTTTAAAAGTGCTTGAATCTCATGTTCTAGGGTGATATGTGCATCTAACGCTTAAGAGGGTCGAGTGTAGATAAGTTTTAAGTCAAATTGAGAAGATCACAACCTTAAACAAAGTGAGCGAATTGAGGTGCTTATAAGACTTAGGAAGCTAGAAGGTGAGTCACCTACTTGCTTAGCATAAATTTGCTAGCTAAACTAAGATGAGGCCCGACGTCGAATTTGTCCAAGTCCGATTATTAATAAAGTCCGTGTTAAGGGTGTAACTTTAGCCTATGTTTTAGCATCATAAATAGACTTTATTTTTAGCCCAAGATGAATAATAAAAGGTCCCAAATACACCACAACCCACTTGGCTAATTGGGCCCAAACTAAGTGAAGAGGCATTTGGAAAATGGGCAGCCAATGCCCGTCAACTTTGAGACCCATTTAGGCCCAAGTGTAGGGGCTAAGCTGCTACATCACAAGGCTATTATTTAGTGTTAATATATGGTCAAAAATTATGAAGAAATCCGGCCAAAGAGAGCCTTTATAAGGGCTCAAAAGCAGCACCTTAAATCATTTTACTTTGGAGCAATTTTCAGCTTTCTTAAAGTCTCTTTTTCTCTCTTTATTTCACTTCACAAGGATACCTACACAACCCTCTAGGGTTATTGAAGGAGACCTATATTTTGAAGGCTAAGGTAAGTATAAGTATCCATGTATTATTTTATACTTATCCCATGAAAAACAAGAAGTACATGCTAGTATGTTTATGCTAGAAATTTTGGACAACATGTGTCTTAAGGGTTGTTGTGAGCTTTTCTTGTTGTTCAAGAGGATTTTCTCTTCTTGGTTGGCTTAATTATGAAGTAAGACTTATGTTACTAATAAGTTTTAATTTGTTAGTGATGTAACTTAGCTGCTGCACCACTTTCATAGTCCAGAAAAGTGAGTCCTTATAGGATATCAAAATTGTGTTCTTAATATGAACTTATGGGCTGTTGGATGGAAGGATATCAGATCATGTCCTTCATGACTTCTTGGGTGCTGTTCTAAGACTGTTTGTATGTATAAATGTTGTTGGAATGGTTTGGTTAGTGTTGGAACAAGTTGGAATTGTCGACGTTTAAATGTAGCAAAGGGAGGTAACGTTATGCCGCTTATTTGTATGTTGCATAGAATTGTTATGTGTTGTGCTTGTTGGGCTGTTATAAGATTGTTATGGTAGTAAAACAGGCTGCACATGATATTTATATAAGAATGTGTATTAGAAAGTATGGTTATAAGTGACAAGGTTGAAGGAATGCGTTTGCATCGCTAATTATAGGCTTGCTGCCCTAGTGTTAGTTTTTATGATATTGGGCTACCAAGTAGTGTTTCTTTGCTGCTAATACTAGTCTTATTGCCTAATATATTATAGATAAATATTTGGAGGAAGGAAAGGTTATCTCGAGGTAATAGCGAGGTCATACAACGAGGTTTGTAAGGCTACTTGATTTCGTATTAATTGGCATGAAACATAGATCCCTCCTTGGCACATAAAAGCACTTACCAACTCCGACTCAACTATTAACCGTGTATTCACTCTTTCACCCATTCATATGCTCCCATACATAGTCACCTTTAAATCTATATACATACATAGATACCAAGTCGCATGGGTCCTTATTGCTAAATAAAGCTCACAAATTGTCTTATTTCATACACATTTCATTATTTGTGTAATATACTCTTTTCATTGTCATATTGTCTTATTTGATTATTTACATGTCACATGCAATATCTACAGTTCTATAGCTCCAATCTTATGATCACCAAAAGAATCATCTCAAAGATAATTGAAAGATAAAGTAAAGTGTATTGCTTATTGATAGGTCGTAGCCCGAGGGGTGGAAGAATCACCTAGCCAGGGGGATCCTATTACGGGGGGTAGCCCGAGGGGTCAAGGAAGAGCCTAGCCAGGGCCGATCCTGATACAGTTTTACCACTGATCAGCTGGTCATTTGTATTACATGATGTGCATAGATTATATAGTAAAGGTAAAGTGATAAAAAGAACATAAAGTACATGATCCCATAGTACAACTAAAGGTGCTCCCTTATCCTACACCAGTGCATAGTTTCATTTGAGTTATTACTTCATATACAATATACCCTACCTTACATATTCAGTACATTATCTCGTACTGACATCCCTTACGGGGGACCTGCATTTCTTGCTACAGGTACAGGTGCTAGTAAATCTCTCCAATAGGAGTACAGGATATCCAGCTACTGTTACCAAGCTCCAGGTTTCTTCGGAGCTTTATGTTTAGAGCTTATAATTTTATATTATACAGTTAGTCGAGGAGGGCCTGTCCTGACCCTTATCAGATATTTTTCCTTATCTAGAGGCTTTGTAGACTATGTAAATTAAAGTGTGGTCATGTCTCGTACTTTAAACACCATGGCCCCAACGGCCTAGCCATATGCATTTCCTTTTGGCTTGTTATTTCAGTTTACTTTCTTAAAGGCATGTTGAATGTAAAAATCCCTTATAATATGTATAGAAAGTGCAAAGATATGGGTTGGTTCTCCTGAGCCTTATCGGCAATGGGTGGCAGTCCTCCCTAACAGAACTTTAGGCGTGATAGAAGTGGTATCAGAGCGTGTCATCCTAGGGAGTCTATAAAGCCATGTATATGTAGAGTCTTGTTTATCGATGTGTTGTCCAGCATACTTATCAGCAGGAGGCTACGTGGCATTTAGGAGGTGTTACTTTCTTTTCATTCCTTAAATCGTTCCATAGAGCCAAGTGTAATAGGTGCATTATGTCTAATTCCTAAATTGTTTTGTACAACAAGTATGCTAGAAACCAGGCAAAACAAAGGTAAAGAGAAGGGAGTAGAAGTGGTGGTTGGTATACCCAGTCAGGTGATACAATCAAATGAGGTTTAAGAGAAGTCTCTGTCACAGATATTCCTAACTCCTCCAGCTCCTGATGAACTCGAAAATAGTGAAATTCCCCCTGAAGCACCTATTGATGCTACCATGCAGGATCTGAGAAATGCAGTCCAACTGTTGACTCATATAGTTGCTGGCCAAGGTCAAAGGCAGGAAGGTCCAGTTATAGGTACAGGTGGTACGAATAGTGTAGCTGTCACGAGGATACGTGATTTTCTTAATTTGGACCCTCCATCCTTCATGGGGTCAGATCCTAATAAAGATCCCCAAGACTTTATTGATCAGATTCAACGCACTTTAGATGTTATGATGTTAGTTGTGCAGAAGCTATCGAGTTAGCAATATATAGGTTGAAAGGTGCGGCTATATTGTGGTATGAAGCTTGGAAGCAATCTAAGGGTATAGATGCACCTACAACTACCTGGAAAGAGTTCAAATAGACATTTCTTGACCATTATTTTCTATTAGAGATCCGAGAGGCCTGTGCATATCAGTTCTTGAATCTCCACCATGGGAATATGAGCGTGAGGGAGTATAGCCTTCAATTTAATTCCCTGGCCAGGTATGCTCCTAATGTAGTTGCTACTATGGTAGATAGAGTTCATCGATATGTGGATAGATTGGATATGTATCTGGTCAGAGACTGTACCATTACTTCCTTGGACAAATACATCGATATAGCAAGAACACAAGCTTTTGAAGAGAAATTGGAGGATCAGAGGCAGAGAAGAAGGACACAAGAGTTGGGTAAGGGGCAGGCCAAAAGGGCCAGATCCATGGGGCAGTTTACACCACCCCAAGGTGAGCTTAGGCCTTGATTTTCTAATAGACTGCCTAGGACATCATCCTCCTACTCTGCATCCAGTGCTCCACCACAACTTCAGGGGTTTAGGAGAAATCTGTTTGGTCCAAGAAGTGAAGGGCAAGACGCCCGGACAGCGGGATATTCAGCAGGCCGGAAAATGACCCTCATGCAACTTTGTAAATAGTGTGGATGGAGTCATTCAGGTATATGTAATGTTGGGACACACACTTGTTATTAGTATGGTGCGCCAGGGCATATGATGATAGATTGCCCGAGTAGATGTATGGGTGATATAACACAATCTACTGGGTCAGCTATTGCATCATCATCATCAGTTCCTCCATTAGGTAGGGGTCAACAAGAACTTGTGGGTTGTGGTAGAGGTGTTAGAGAGGCAGCTAGCTCTAGCGGAGTCCAGAATCGTACTTATGCACTGGGGAGTCGGCAAAATTTAGAAGTTTCACCTGATGTATGCATAGGTATATTGTCCATCTTTTCACATAATGTATATGCATTAATTGACCCTGGCTCTACACTATCATACATCACTCTACTAGTTGCTGGGAAGCTTAAGAGAACACCCAAATTATTGAACAAACCATTTGAAGTGCCTACACCAACCGGTGAATCTATTATGGCTAGAAGGGTTTACTATGACTGTGTAGTAACTGTTAGTAACTGTGACACCTTGGCTGACCATATTGAGCTAGAAATGGTGGAATCTGATGTTATAATGGGTATGGATTGGTTAGCTTCTTGCTATGCCATCATGGATTGCCGAACTAAGAGAGTGTGCTTTCACTTTCCAACTGAGGCAGTTCTTGAATGGGAAGGCAATGTTGGGGTGCCAAAGAGTAAGTTTATCTTAGGGGTATATATGTCATTTACTTAGAGTGAGGGATATAGAGGCAGAATCACCAATCCTTCAATCAGTTCCAGTAGTGAATGAATTCGTTGATGTGTTCCCGGAAGAACTTCTAGGCTTACCTCCAGAACGAGAAATAAATTTTGGTATTGGCTTACTTCCAGGCACTAAACTTATTTGCAACCCTCCATATAAAATGGCCCCGACAGAGTTACGTGAATTAAAAGAGCATTTAAAAAGTCTTATTGGAGAAGGGCTTTATAAGACCTAGTGTGTCCCCTTGGGGGTGCACCAGTGTTATTTGTATGCAAAAAGGATGTCAACTTGAGAATGTGTATCGACTATCGACAATTGAATAGGGTGACAATTAAGAATAAATACCCCCTCCCCAGGATTGGTGATTTGTTTGATCAGTTACAGGCTGCCAAATGCTTTTCAAAAATTGATTTGAGATCAGGTTACCACCAAGTGAGGGTGAAGGAGAAAGATATACCTAAGACTACTTTCAGAACACACTATGGTCACTTTGAATTTCTTGTTATGTCATTTGGGCTTACGAATACACCAACAATTTTTATGGATCTGATTAACAGGGTATTTTAAGACATTCTTAGATGTATTTGTGATAGTATTCATAGATTACATTTTGGCATATTCAAGATCAGAAGAGGACCACGCAAATCTCTTACGACAGGTATTAGAGGTTCTTCGTGATCAACAGTTGTATGTCAAGTTTCCTAAATGTGAATTTTGGCTAGAATCAGTGGCATTTTTGTGTCATATTGTGTCTGATGAGGGAATAAGGGTTGATTCCCAAAAGATAGAGGCTGTGAAAGATTGTCCAAGACCAACAATACCCACGGAAGTTTGGAGCTTCCTAGGTTTGGCCGATTATTACAGGAGGTTTGTTGAAGGTTTGTCTTCTATTTCTGCACCTCTAACAAAGTTGACACATAAGGCAACCAAGTTCTAATGGAATGATGCTTGTGAAAGGAGCTTCCAGGAGCTGAAAAATAAGCTAACTTCTCCACCTGTGCTAGTACTTCCGAAAGTCACTGAGAGGTATGAAGTGTAGTGCGATGCTTCAGGAGTTGGCTTAGGGTGTGTACTGACACAACATGGTAGGGTAATTGCTTATACATCAAGACAGCTATGACCTCATGAGAAAAACTACCCAAGACATGATCTTGAGGTAGCAGCGGTTGTGTTTGCTCTGAAAATATGGTGCCACAATTTGTATCGAGTTCACATTGACATATATATGGATCACGAGAGCCTGCAATACATCTTTAAGCAGAAAGACCTAAACTTAAGACAATGGAGATAGCTAGAGCTAATAAAGGATTATGAAGTTGATATACTATACCATCAGGGAAGACAAATATGGTAGCCGATGCTCTGAGTCATAAGACAATCATGAATACTGGTGATCAAGCTGTCATAAGTCAAAGAGTGGCTAAGGATCCACATCAGCTAGCTAGTTTGGGAGTTCGCCATCTCGAGACTCCAAAGGAAGGGGTTATTGTACATAATGCAACAACGTCTTCAGTAGTAATGGAGGTGAAAGAAAAATAGTTTGAGGATCCCGTAAAGGTAAGTCAGGGTATGATAAAAGGCTTTGACCTTATACAAAAAATGGAGTACTTTATTGCCAAAGTAGATTATGTGTGCCTGATATTAATGGATTAAGAAAGAGGATAATGGAAGGAGCCCACCATTCCTGATATTCTATCTATCCAGGATCAACTAAGATGTACCATGACCTAAAGGGAATGTTTTGGTGGGGAGGCATGAAAAAAAACCTTGCAGAATTTATGGCTCCATGTCCAAATTGCCAACAAGTGAAAAAAGAACACCAAAAGCTAGGAGGTTATATTCAGTGTGTAGAACTTCCAGCATGGAAGTTGGATATGATCAATATGGATTTTGTTATAGGTTTGCCTCCTCATCTCAGAAGTTTTACTCCATATGGGTAATAGTTGACAGATTCACAAAGTCAACATACTTCTTGCTAGTCAAGAGTGATTATATAGCTGAAGAGTGTGCCAAGCTATACCTCAAAGAGATAGTCAGGCTACATGGAGTCCCAATCTCCATCATCTCTGGTTGGGGGGCTCAATTCACTGCAAAGTTTTGGAAGTCCTTCCAAAGGAGTTTAGGGACGCAGTGAATTTGAGTACAGATTTCCACCCTCAAACAGATGGTCAAGCAGAACGCACCATTCAGACACTTGTAGATATGTTGCAAGCTTGTGCATTGGACTTTAAAGATAGTTGGGTGGACCATTTGCCACTTATTGAGTTTGCCTATAATAACAGCTACCACGCAAGTATCAAGATGGCACCTTATGAAACTTTGTATGGAAGGAAATGTAGATCGCCAATTGGATGGTTCAAAGTGGGTGAAACCACCTTGATTGGGCCAGATCTAGTAAAACAAGCCATGGAAAAAGTTAAGGTAGTACAACAGTGGCTAGAAACAGCCCACAGTCATCACAAATCATATGTGGATGCTAGAAAGAGAGGACTAGAATTCTCTGTTGGGGATTGGGTATTTTTAAAGATGTATCCAATGAGAGGGGTTATGAGATTTGTTAAGAAAGGAAAACTAAGCCCACATTACATAGGGCCATATAAAATTATTAAGAGGTTCGAGCAAGTTGCATATGAACTAGAGCTACCCCAAGAGCTTTCAATGGTTCATCCAGTTTTTTCATGTCTCAATGCTTTAAAAATGCATAGGTGACACATCTCGTACAACTCCTATTGAGGAAGTGCAGGTTACAAGAGATCTCACATATGAAGAGGTACCTATCACTATTCTAGATTGTCAAGTTATAAAGCTAAGGAATAAAGAAATAGCTTCAGTGAAAGTACTTTGGAGAAATCAAAAAGTAGAAGAAATAACATGGGAGGCCGAGAACATGATGAAATCAAAATAACCTTACTTATTTGAAGCTTAAGAGAAAGACCAACATGCAGAATTGGGACACTAATAGGTATGTGTGATCGAATACTTAATGTGTTGTCAAATGTTTGTGTAAGTAAAGGTTTAAATTTGGTCAAACTATCCAATTGTGCTAACATTTAAGGACGAATATTCCTAAGGGGGGTAGGATGTAACACCCACATCTTACAATACTAGTACTATGAAAATGAAACATGATATGGTTTGATCAAATTGGCGCCCATTTTTAGAAGTGCTTGAATCTCTTGTTCTAGGGCGATATGTGCGTCTAACGCTTATGAGGGTCGAGTGTAGATAAGTTTTAAGTCAAATTGAGGAGATCACAACCTTAAGAAAAGTGAGAGAATCGAGGTGCTTGCAGGACTTAGGAAGCTAGCAAGTGACTCACCTACTTTCTTAGCTTAAATTTACTAGCTAAATGGAGACGAGGCTCGACGTCGAATTTGTCCAAGTCCAATTATGAATAATGTCCATATTAAGGGTGAAACTTAAGCCCATGTTTTAACATCATATATGGACTTTATTTTCATCCTAATATGAATAATAAAAGGGCCCAAGTACACCACAACCCATTTGGATAATTGGCACCAAACTAAGTGAAGAGGCATTTGGAAAATGGGCAGCCAAGGACCATCAACTTTGAGACCCATTTAGGCCCAAATGTAGGGTCCAATCTGCTGCATCACAAGGATATTAATAAGTGTTAATATGTGTTAAAAAATTATAAAGAAAGTCAGCCAAAGAGAGCCTTTATAAGGGCTCAAAAGCAGCACCTTAAATCATTTTACTTTGG